>JAAFKN010000372.1:0-14235 GCA_011800035.1 Thermochaetoides dissita | reverse complement strand
AGCTTGCTCTGCTTCAGAGCCCGTTCCTTCTCTTTGGCTTCCCTGTCGCCATGCTCGCCAATAATGATGGCGTGGACGTTGCGTGGGTGTACGCCGAAGTGTCGACCCAGCTCGTGCCGGAAGCGTGTCGTGTCCATAGCCGTGCCGGAGCCGATGACACGCTCGACAGGGAAGCCGGAGAGCTTGTGGGCCGCGTGGGTCAGCACGTCGACCGGGTTGGTGGCCACGACGAGGATGGTATCGGGGGCATTCTTCGCGATTCGGGGAACAATATCTTGGAATAGCGCATAGTTGGTCTTGACAAGGTCCATCCGGGTCTGGCCTGGCTTCTGGTTCACACCAGCGGTGATGACGACGGCAGCAGCTCCCGCGCAGTCTTCGTAGTCGCCCACACGGACGCGGGCCTGGGCAAAGTGTGCGGCATGGCTGAGGTCCATAACCTCGCCCATGGCGCGATTCTGGTCGATATCGATCAGAACGATATCAGATGCAAGACCATCGAGCAGAAGCGCGTACGCCGTAGTCACGCCGACGGAGCCGGCACCAACGATGACGATTTTGATGCCCTAGGCATTGCCATGTCGGGTTAGCATCCGTAATGCGGGGCCGGGGTTGTACGACGGGGACGGCGGCTCAAAACAGGTAGGAGACAGGGTCGAGTCTCGCCGTTGCTCACCTTGAGATGCGCAGATTGAGGAGGCATTTTCTGGTCTTCTATAGTAGGTATACAGCAGATTAGGCGGTATGAGTGCAAGTATGTGTCGATGGCTTGGTCAGGTGCAGGTTGGGATTATTTGTGATGAGACGCGGTTGGGTTGGGGGCTTTTGAAGGAAGAGTCGTCGGTGAAGGAGAGGGGTCAGTGAGCCGAGTGTGAGATGCTTCCCCTAAATGAAGCTGTCTTTGGCGGACCCTGTCGGACCGCTATCGCAGCCCCGAGGCTCTCCTCTACTGGAGGGTCGAATTCGCTGAGATTGTCGTGTTTTTGAGTTGCACGTGTAAGAAAGGTTGTGGCTTTGCTGATATGCTTGGCATGGTTTTGCCAGGTTGTGGCCTGATACTGCATAGTCACCCATTTCGCCCTGATTTTGTGCAACCCGTGATGGGGTGACCGGCGCGGCGGTCAGCCTCTAACTTGAGAGCTCTCGGATCAGTTTCCTGGGTGTCTTGCTTTTTTGTTGATATGAACACATGGAACGGCAGATGGAGATTGTGAATTCTCCATTGTATTGTTCATCGTAAAGTTATCGGGGTAGGCCATGGGTTAGGGTTGGCAGATACGAGTGGGCTGATGGTTGCATCATTGGACTGGGCAAAAAGAACTGCATGGAGCTGAGTTTGGTGGCAGGGTTCCATTCTATGTCACTTTATCCTTTATCAAGTGTGTTTCTCATGTGGTTGTCAATTGGAACAGTAACAGCATGTCGGGTTGCTGTCAAATGGGATCTTCAGGGGATTTTCGGCGAGAACTCCTTGGCTTTCTCCTGTCATGCCCCTGAGAGTGCGCTCACACCATCACACTAATAAGTGGACCTGTCAACACCTGCCTACAGTGTTCGGTCGTGTGGCGCAATGGTAGCGCGTTACTTTCCGGTTTCAAACGCACATGGTGTGTTCTTAGGCTGGTAAAGGTTCTGGGTTCGAGTCCCAGCATGATCGATTCCCTTTAAAACTTTTTGCCCCTGAACGGATTTATTGGAGCAATCTTGACTCGATCGTGTTAGCGAAAGCTCACGATTATGAAAGCAGTTTGAGGCATTATTTAATTCCTGACATCTACAAGTCCACGAACATTATCCTTGGGTATCTCCACCTCTTTTGCATATTGCCCAATGTGACTCTTAGGCAAGCCAAAACCAAATCCGTTGAACAATGTTCTTCGGCTCTGGCACGATGTGGTCCATTTCACAAAACTCATCCATCTCTCTCTTACCCGTGATGATATCAATCTCACTAACCGGCTTGACCACAGGCCCGCGGAACCACAACTTGTGGCCCACGTACAGAGCCAAGAAAAAGGGGATGGTGATGTACGCAGCCAAGAAGTCCTCGACATTCCACCGGCCCTTCGCAAACACTTGAAAGCCGTTCGTGAGCGTCAACACTGACACCAGGAACAACACAAAGTAGGTGGCGTAAGGCTGCGCGATGGTCTTGTATGGCAACGTGTGCAGCAGCCCTTGGAAGGACAGCGCAGAGCGGAAACGCAGGTACGTAACCATGACCACAATCCAACCGATGAAGCCTGAGATAGTCGACAAGTTCATGAACCAGCCGAACACACGAGCACCGTTCTCCGAAACGTTGAGGTACGAGAGCAGTGCAACACCCCAGGTACCCAGAATGGCGGCGTAAGGCACACCACGACGGGTCGTGCGCGTGAAGATGGACGGCGCTTGGCCGATGGCGGCCATCGAGTAAAGAATACGTGAGCCCGAGTACAAGAAGGCGTTGCCGGCAGACCAAGCTGATGTCAAAATAGCGGCGTTAATGACATGGTTAAGACCCTTGATGCCTGCACGCTGAATACCAATAACCCAAGGACTGGCATTCGCGTTGGATTCAGGGGAAAGCAGGCGTGGATCGTCCGAAGGAACCAGCGCACCAACAATAAGACTGCTGACACCGTAAAAGATCGCCAAGCGGACGAGGAAGCGGCCAGCAGCCTTAGGAATGTTGCGACGAGGGGCGACTGACTCGCCAGCGGCGGTACCGATGAGCTCGGGTGATGTGATAAAGCTGAAGCCTGCACGAACGACAGCGGTCCAGAAGGCTGTGAAGCGACCTGTTGAGCCTGTTCCAACGTATTCTTTCCAAGCACCAAGGTCCTTCCAATACTTGAACCCAATTGCTCCTCCCTCTGGTGCACCTCCAGCCATGATGACGATACCAACAATGATCAGGCCGATGATGGTTATGAGCTTAATACTGGCGAACCAGAACTCGGCTTCTCCGAAGATCTCGACAGCAATGATGTTGAGGAGCAAACAAACAACAAGGATGATGGTTATCCAGACCGCTGTCGGCACTGGCGTATCCCAATATTCCAGGAGGATGGCGCCTGCAGAGACCTCGGCAGCAACGAGGAATGTGTAAGCATACCAGTAGTTCCAGCCCAGGGCGAACGCCAAACTCCTGTCCACATAACGGTCTGTGAAGTACGGAATCGTGATACCCTTCATGGGAAGGTATGTCGTCATCTCAGCGATGCAGTTCATGACAATCCACACAACGAACATCATAAACAGATAGCCAAGCCAGAGAGGTGCGGGGCCAACAATCGCTAGAATGCCTCCTGATCCTACGAAAAGACCCGTTCCAATACTTCAACACCGTCAGCCCGTAGCCCAACCTTGCCAATGGGTAGGATATGCCACTCACGCGCCACCTAAGGCCAAGAACTGGATATGTCTACTTTTGAGGCCACGTTGGAGCTGCGAATCATGATCGAGAGATGCGAGACCGTCGAGGATGTTGTTGGTCCCCTGGGCCTCGATGGCTCCGGGGCTGTCTGTTGACGCTGTTTCTATTTTCATCTTGATTCGTCGAAGAAGTCCGACCGGATTGCCCAACAATTTGGTATGACCATCCATCCAAGGGGGAGAGTGTGATTTTATATGCTACAGTCGCATGGCTTCATCATTACGTCTTATCATCACCTCAAACCTCCCACCCCACAGCAGCTCTTACTGCCTGCGGATAGGGTGTGATGGATGTTCCACGGCGTCAAAACACACATCGGAGTACCAGCCCATGCTTCTGAGAGCCGCCGCCCGCGGGTGCAGGACCAAAGGAGAAGTGCCGCGTGGCTTTCTCAGGCGTCCGGTCAGTTGAATCCTGCGAAGAAAAGCTCTAGAAACGCACCATAGCCACGCCTTCCATGTGGTGGAGTGGGAGCTAAGATACCGGGAGTGCGGTAGTGGTCGATTCTCAGCGGGTGCTAAAGGTGGAGGCTCGGCAGGAAAGGCCAATGATGACACGAGGACTACAGCCCCGAATGTCCGGTGCATGTCTGGGGAGGTGGACCGAAGCCCAGCTGGAGGTATGTCCGATAGCTTGTTTGAGATGGGTAGGATTGTGAAAACGCCACCGACGTATTGCGGCTCTTCTACCTTCCTTTTCTGTCCCGACTAAGAATCCTTCCGCGCAAACACGTACGATGATTTGACACCTTGTCATTCCACCCTTTCTTGTTAGGTTATACGCGGCCTCTGTGTGTAAGTGGTACGGTAAACAAAAAGGTTTTTAAAACCGACCCTCCCGCACTTATGACCGCGGGTATCCGAAAAACCGGGGTCTCGAGGCGTTCCAGGTGGGCAGAGCATCGGCAAGTGTCTCGGAAGATGATCCCGGCAAGGCAATTTGTGCCCACTCGCTGTCGGGATTCCTTCCCAACCCGTCACCGGGAAACATTGGAAATTGTCGCATTACTTCGCTGCTAAAACAACACTCCAAGTCGTACAATGCCATTTACTAGCAGAATCCCATGTCGATGTGAGGCTATTTGGTGGGGATATGGCATTTGCCGGTGGAGCCAACAACCTGAAGGTGGGAGGGATTGGGGAGGATACCGCAGGTAGGGCACCACGGCAGCTAAAACTTTATGAGCCATCTTATCAGTGGGCATGTTGAGGTTGTGAGTGCGATACCTGCAGGTAGAGACAGCACTCGCCTGCTGATGGTTGAAAGAATGGGTTGATGCAAGAACCATCTTGAGTTGTCCTTTTCTTGAGCCTAATCCGAGTCAGCCTGAAGCTTGAAGCTGGTGTCGTCTGAAAGTGATATCACACCGTATGTGGAGAATGTCCTGCGAACCGCGTGCCTGGATTGCCGCGGGAATGTCCAACATACGAGAGCGCAACGCTGTTAGATAAGTATCGTAGGTACTGGATACTGACCGGATGCAGAATTCTTGTGGCTAAGGTTAGATAGGTTCCTCCGTTTTGTCATGCTCCATACGGTCATGGACAGCTCTCCACTTAAGTAAAGTCTCGGGCTGGTAAAGCTTACCTCCCCAGACAAGATGCAGGTATCCAGCAATCCTGCGTCTGGATATGGAGCGACTCCTCGCTCGAAGGATGGAAGTTTCGGCGGACCTTACACATCCTAAGGTAGACATTGGAACCTACTTTACGCTCAATCAAACAGGTTGTTGCTAGAGTTAGAGAGGGCTTTATCCCTAGGCAGGTACTTATTCTCGATGCTCAGGTTGCCGTATCGCAGTCTCCCCAACAGTTGTCGGTTGCCCAGGCCTGGAAGATCAGCCATGAAAATAACTAAAGTGACAAGGAAATTGAAGCCCCGCTCAGTCATAATTCGATACCAAATGTGCCTGGGATGGCGGAACCAACTTAGTATGTATGCTTCAGCAGACATCCATGATGGCTACGAGTTCTGAATCCCATCATCTTGCCAGTGTTCGGCTTTATCAGCTTCTGGACCCCACGATTCAAGTTCCAGAACTCTCCCATCGGCTCATCCCTCCACGATGGCCAGCCTGAATTTCCCAGACATCCAGGTTCCTGTGGCCCCAGTCTTTCTCACGAGCAAGGTCGCTCCTACCAAAGATCCCTGGGTACGTACTGTGGCCTATCGATCCTTATCGGCCATCCTCATTTCTGAGAACCTCGCTATCGTGCGACGGACAGCAACACCACCTCCACCTGTTCCTGGACTCTTCAGGTAAGTTTGAAACCCAGAGATCCAAGATCAGGTTGCGTCAAGTTGACCAAGGCTACCTATCCAATGGGATAGAGCTGACGTCGATGGCACAATCCCTCTGTGCCTACACGAAGAGAAAACCGGTCGACTCAACTCGGCGCTCAATTTATACCGACTTCTCCGGCCTGTTCTGCCCGGGAAGGTGCGATGGTTTGCTATCTCGCTCCATCATATGGCGATTTCGATCTGGCCAGTGATGTGCGCAGTCTTTTTTGTAGCAACATCAGTTAAGTGAGCGATGTGTAGCCCAAGAACCGCGTTGGATGCCCTTCGGCTAGAGCGTACAGTGTGGATTGAGATGAGTCAGTCATTCTTCCTCAGAGATGGCATGTAGGTTTCTCTTCGTTTGTGATCCTTCATATTGTTTGCAACATGATTCAGCTTTGTTGAAAACTACTAGTCGGTGATTCCTCCAACAACTCCGTCTTAAGTGAGGCGATTTGCCTAACCTCTGATTCAAGTCCTGCGGCAAGAGCCATAGCAAGTTACTTGTATTACAATGCCTGCGCTTCCAAGATTGAAGAGATCTCTACTTGCCCAGATAGCTTTGGGGGGTTCGAGCGTTTCCATCGATCAATATCACTGTATGCCAAGTTGAGACAGCTGAGAAATGTGGAACAACAGGCATGAGCGTCAACAAGGGATATGTTATACAATGCTTAACTTCGTTCTCTTAGTTGTTAGCATCGACCTCTTGTTCTCTTACACCAAGAAAATGAGGAAGCTCGATCCAAGATATGGAGACATCCCCTCGGATAGACTGCGAGGCAAATCACGTTTACGTCGTCGATTTGCTCCTAGCCACGTGACCGACAAGAAGACCGATTCTGGGGAAGTAACGCATGATGGCAGCGCGTTGCGGTTGGATAAAATTGGAAAGTAGTACCTATGGCTATTATGCGACACATGTGGTAATCGCGGAACAACCAAGGCAACCTCATCTGAAGCTGCATCCGGTAGGAGCTCAGGGCCCCAGCTGGCACCCGGAAACCAACGATTAAACAGCAATTACTCTTTCGGCACGCTGTGACTTGATGTTTTTGAACCTGACACCACCAACGCGACAACCTCCTCGCCAATGGCCTGCCCGTCGCCACGGACGGGCCAGTCGCGTCTTGCAGCTTGAGATCGAGGTACTTCTTTCTGCTTGCTCAAAATCGCTGTCTTTCCTTGGACATAAACATATCACGATGGATAACACGAAGTCCGCTTCCTGGACGAACCAGGAGGTTGCTGAATGTTTCCAAGCGATCACATCTTGTGTAACCCCAGAAATGGTCGCCGCTTTCGTCCAGCGGCGTTCACAAATCAGAGACCCCCCGATACGGCTATTCAATATTGTATCGTCACGCTTCAATTCTAAGGCCTTGGATGGACAGTACATCGGTATTTTCAACCCCAGAACTGGTAGTCGTTTCGGTGAGCTACCATGTTCAGGACCCTGCGAGGTCGAGGATGCCACGCAGGCTGCCAAGGAGTCTTTCGAGTCGTGGAAGCAAACATCCCGATACGATAGAGCACAGCACCTACGCCGCATCAGCAAGATTATCCGCGAAAAGAGAGATGTGTTTGCGGCTTGGGAGAGTTTTGATCAAGGGAAGACGTTGCAACGCGCCAGGTCCGAGGTACTTGGAGCCATTGCGCATTTTGAGTAAGTTGCAATACGCTTGATTAATACTAGCATATTCTGACATGAAGGGAAAGGTATTTCGCCACTTATATTGCGCAGGAAACGTCCGAGATGCGAAACATCGATGGCGTAGCTCGCGCTTATGACCACCGATCTCCGCGGGGCGTTTTCGCATTGTTTCCGTCGTGGAATATGCCTTTATATCAACTGACGTGGCAATTGGCGGCAGCATTGGCTTTCGGCAACACTGTTATCATCAAGCCTCATGAACTGACCAGCATGACCGCATATGGTAGAGACCCTACGCATCATGATAAACAGGTTATCGTTATGCTCCAAGTACTCATACGCTCCAGTCTTAGGTTACTTACTCATGAAAGCCGAGATGCCAAAAGGTGTCATCAACATCATTTTTGGCGACGGCCCAACAACTGGAGCGGCTCTAGTCTCGTCAACCAATGTCGATGGAGTGTACTACACGGGTCACGCAAGGGCTGGCGGCATGATTCGGGACATCACATCTTCGGATGTGCACAAAAAGATCCACTTAGAGCTGAGTGGCAGAAATTCAATCTTAGTCTTTGCCGATTCCATGGAAAAAGCCAATGGGACACGGCAAAAGACGATTGAAATCGCTGCGCGAGTGGCGTTCGAAAACCAAGGGGAGACCTTTCTTGGTGGTTTCCTGATTCTTGTTGAACGAAACATTTATGAACTGTTTGTCCGCGAGTTTGCCAATTACGTCGACAAGAACTATACAGTCAGGAAAAACGTTGGACCTGTTGTAAGCGAGGAAGCATACAAGCATGCTTGCTCCTTTTTACGGCTCGCTGTGGACCGCGGGGCCTCGTTTGAACTCGGCGCAGTCCCCTTGCCCCTGGAGGAGAAGCCAAGGCAGGACCGTGGATATCTGATTCCCCCCGTGATCTTAACGGGAGGGCCAGACGCCGCCGATACCAACCGGGAAGTACTTTCAGGCCCAGTTGTGATGATTGCACCATTCGACAACGAGGGTCAAGCTGTTAAAATGGCATCTCGGGGAGGACAAGCTCTGATAAGCGTTGTACTTACGAACGATGGTCTTCGTCAGCGGCGCGTTGGCGAGCAATTGCCAGTTCAGACGGTTTGGGCCAACTGCTTGACCCAACAAGAAGCCGTTAGACAGGGCTCACTGCTGGGGGGAATCAATGGTTGTGGAATTGTGACCCAGTCGAAATCAGGCGGCGATCAAGCCAGGGACGTGTTCACGTACACCAAGACAGTCTACTTGCCGGATTGCTGAGTAGGATCTTGGAGGGAAAACAAGCTGCGTCGTATGTTCCGGTAGATTGGTGTAAAATACGTATAGTTTAGATCTGGACGGAGCAATTTGCTTGTGAGGTGCAAAGTTAGGTGGACTGTTGGTATTTTGCCATGAACTGTGGGTTGTGGTGGGATGTGATTGTTCTGTTGACTCGGTTCATGAGTTCAGGGGTTCGTTACTAGGGGAAACATACGTCGAGATGTTTGGTCCCCACATGCATGAGTGGGCCCAGGGCCAGCGGGTGTCCCTTAGCCCTCCCTACGACTCAAGCATCAGGCCAACGCACATCACATGGGCGTTGCGCTGGGTATGTAGTCCAAATCATGCCAAAAAGTTGGCATACAGCGGAAGAAGAGAACGAGATTGTGCACCTCTTGAAGGGTTCCATCTGCCTACGGATATGATGGCCGGTTATGCTTAACGGAGACTTCTGTACGGGTTACAAAGCGCACAAGGGCGCGACGGAATCCCAAGCCCCAAAGCTCGGCTCGAACCGGCTCTCCATGCTCCGGTTCTTGGCCGTAACAGGTCCCGCACCCAGTTCAATAGAGCGGATGGAACGTCGTTTCGAACAGTGGGGATTGTTGTTTGCGAGAGAGGGCGGGGCATGGTTTTATTTTACTCTTTGCTCCGTTATCAGATCATCTGATTGCACCGATTCTGCCCATCAGCCAGCGGTTGGAATCGGTCTTGATATGCTTGTATAATGGGTAGGGCAAAGCAACCCGACGGTCAATCGAGCATTCCAGTTCATTGCTAAACCCTTTGCACTACCTAGGTACATTCCATCACCATGGGCCCTGCAACTCTTTTTGTCAACGGCAAAATCTTCCTCTCGGGAGTCGCCCCAGGAACCAATGCGGGATTGCATCGCCCACCCATGTTTGCCGAGTGCATGCTGATCCGCGGCTCGCAAATTGAGCATGTTGGCTCGTCTTCTGACGCCGCCATCGAAGCGGCCCGAGCCGCTGGCCCTGATGAAGTCACTGTCTGCGACCTGCGGGGGAAAACCATTCTCCCGGGTTTCATCGATGGCCATATGCATCTGATGCTTCTCGGTCAGGCGCTCAACAAGCTTGACCTGAGCCGTTGCAAGAACCTGGAAGACATCCGGAATACTATTCGCGAATATGCAGCTGCTAACCCGCATCTCCCTCGTATCCTTTGCCGCGGCTGGATGCATATCATGACGCCTGACGGCGCGAGGGCATCTGACTTGGACGATCTCGACCCTACGGGTCAGAACCGTCCCATCTTGATTGATTCCAAGGACTTGCATTCGACATGGGCCAACACGGCCGGCATCGAGGACCTCGGCGCCAGGGAATGGACCGACGTGCCCGCTGGCATCATTCACCGCGACGAGCAGGGCAATCTGCTTGGTGTCTTTAGTGAGGCAGCTAACCTCACCTACGTATGGCCCTACGTTGCGCGGGTAGCCAGCGTCGAGGCACGTATCGAGGCCATCAAGGCTGCTGTGAAAGCGTACCACGAGACCGGGTACACTGGTGTTATCGACATGGCCATGGACGAGGGCTCGTGGGAGGCGCTGCAGACGCTTCTGAAGCGCGAGGGAAGCATCCCGATGCGCATTGCGGCGTACTGGCTGGTCAAGCCGTGCAAGACGGAGGAGGAGACGATGGCGCAGGTCGAGCGTGCGATTGAGCTGGCGAAGCTCCACAACGCCGAGACGTCGCCGGATTGCAGGATTGTTGGCGTCAAGGTTATCTGCGATGGCATCGTTGATGCCTGCACAGCAGTGTTGTCGGAGCCGTATGCGCATAACGGGCACGTGGAGCTGCCTCTGTGGACAGAGGACCAGCTGCGGCCGGTTGTGAAACAGGCGACTGAGGCTGGGCTGCAAATCGCTCTGCATGCCATCGGTGACGCCACCGTGAAGATGGTTGTGGAAGTTTTGACGAAGTATGCTGATCCGGAAAAGCGGCCACGGATGGAGCACATCGAGGTGTCGAAGAAAGAGGATGTTGAGCGCATGGGCAAGGGGCGCATCACAGCATCAATCCAGCCGGTGCATTCCGATCCGGCCATTCTGAAGGCCTGGCCGCGGTTGCTTGGCGAGCACAGGTGCGGCAGAGCGTTTGCCTATCGCGAGTTTGCGGATGTGGGAGCGCCGCTCGCTCTGGGTAGCGATGCGCCGACAGCTCCTCACACACCTTTGGGCAACATCTACGTTGGAACGACTAGGAGATCCTACCGAGAGCCTGAACTAGAGACTGTGGTCAACCCGCACTTCGCTCTGGGCCTTTGCGAGGCCGTTGCCGCTGGCACTGAGGGTGCTGCGTACAGTTGCTTTGACGAGCACAGGATAGGTGTTTTGAAGGCGGGCCACAAGGCTGACTTCGTGATTGTCGATATGGAATGGGAAAAGGAGAAGCTGATGGAGGCCAAGGTTATCGAGACATGGTATGACGGGGCGAAGGTCTATGCCGCGCAGGAGTAAGTGAAGAACACCGGGAGGAACGGGTTTTTTTACGACTCGATATCGAACAACTGGGCGGATTTTCTTTTGATTATCTACTCGAGATAGAAGTGCTTTGGCCAGATATTCATTGCCGTCTTCAGGCCGCTGTCTAGAGGCAGTCCGGCGTGAAGGGTTCTCGTGTCCCCGGTCCCGTTGGCGTGGAGGTTAATCCAGAATATGGCGTTGCCAGCAACAGGCCGGAAAGCGAGTCCCCCATCCTCATGCGCTCTCCAGAGCGGCTTCATCTCCTCGGTCTTATTTTGCCTGCGAACCTCACCGTGCCACATCTTCGCGCCCCAAGGTCCTGGCAAAGCGATCGGCTTGGCGTAAGGGAAGTACGTCTCACCGCCCGTGCAGTTGTCTTGCAGGATTGCGAAGAAGCTTGCAACACGATTCCACTTCCGGCTCGTTCCATCATAGGCCATCTGCGGGTAGTCGAACCAGTCGTGATGGTGGTTGAACTTCTCACCTTCCCGATACCGGACGAGCTGCGGTGCTCCCATGTCATCCCATCCATCCCTGATCATTGTTCCCAGGAAATTTCGTGCTCGCCTTATCACGCACATGACAGCTGGATCGTCGCGTGGCAGGCCTGCTGAACTCGAGGTTCGATCGTCGGTGTTCATCAACATGCCATACTTGGCTACTTGTGATGGTTTGAACCTTGGCTCGCCCACTTCCAGGAGGGCATCAATCTCGGGCCTGGTGATGAAATCATGGATGTAGATGATAACAGGGTCAAGCGAGACCAATTCGGTTCGGTACGTGTGGTTAGGGTCGCACACAAACGTTGGCCGGTTAGTTATGTTCGACGGCTTGTTGGTGATGTTGCTCTTGAAAAATGGGAAGTTGAATGCATGGTCAGGGACGGAGAAGTCGCCAATGAGGGACGTGAGCTGTGGAGAGGAAATGGCCGAGAGGTACGGGATGCTGATTCCGAGAAGCAGGGCACCGAAGGAGATGCCAGCTACTTGAGTCTTGCTGGCCATGCCGAAGGATGAGGGCAGAAAAATGCCACAAGGAGGGATGGTAACTTCTTTGGTAGAGTGTCCTGATTAGGGAGGACGCATTCTGCCCTTGGAAAGTCTGGCAAAAAGCCAGAGCAGCGCTAAAAGAGCTGGCAGGGTCATTGATATGCTATGTGAAGCCACAAGGCATGCGCAACGGTCCTGCAGTGTGTGCCCCGAAGTCAGGAACGTCATCTTCCGAGATCAGCTGTTTTGATGCTTGCAATATTAAAATACTGTTCCTCCACATATCGACTCGATCAACAGTAGTATTGACTGGGGGAAAGTTAGGAGGGTGTCACCAAACCTCGAATGGCCAACCGGGGCGTCGCAGCGGTGCTCGCCATTGTGGACGATTGGTGGGACAAGACCGGCGAGAATGAGTCCAAGAGCTCCGTGATGTCGATCGGGTAATCTTCCGTCAAGCCGTTGAAGAGGCTGAACGATGGCACGCCGAGACTGCAACCTCGCTGTGCCTGGTTTTCACCAGGACGGGAAGTTCGGAATGAGACGATGGCG
Organism: Thermochaetoides dissita; assembly: GCA_011800035.1. NCBI lineage: Eukaryota > Fungi > Ascomycota > Sordariomycetes > Sordariales > Chaetomiaceae > Thermochaetoides > Thermochaetoides dissita. Next base: position 1,575 of record JAAFKN010000372.1, on the reverse strand, counting down.
ATGGGGCCAGAACGTTGCCACCGTTGGTGGTTCCAAGTCGCTGCTCCACCAATCCGCTAGCATTCCACACAGTCCCCGGCCATGGGACAGCTTGGCAGGGGTCTCGACCCGGTTCGCACTCGAGGGTTCATCGCCCGGAACGGGACGAGCTTTTAAACCTTGCAGTCGATTGTGGTCTCGGTACATGAGGACTTAACATTGTAAATTTTAAAATGGACTGCTCCCAGGCTTTATCTCGCCTGATCATTTCCGTGGTGTTAAAACTTGAATCCGGAGACATAGATGGTCATGCTTGTAGATACTCCGCAGGCATTGATTTTGCAGGCTTTTGTGCAACACCAAAGTCTCCCAGCAGCCAATCTCGGCATGAAAATCAGGCTGCTCCAGCTTGGCCCCAAACCTACATCCAGTTTGGAATGTCATTCTCAGGCCAGAATATTCATCGCGCGTTTCCATCAGGTTCGTCAAAAGATGGAGGCCAAATTGAGAGGCTGGGTCCAATCCAGACTCGAGGGCTGACGTCATTGAGACTCTTCCATCCCCGCCTGCGTTTTGACCCCTGCTCCCCCGCCAACAGATCCTCAGCTCCCTGCAGAAAGTCTGCAAAACCTAGAACGCTCTACGGTTTACCCTCCCTAGCAGTGTGGTTTTCCAGTAGCATTTTCCAGTTGGTTTGTACCGCCTTGTTCATGTTATCTGACATTTGACATTTGTGTTGGTGAGAGAGGTGAAGGTCAAGGGGAGGACGCCCGTCTGTGACCCGGTCGCGCGCGCCCTCTGTCGATTGGTGATGCCGACCTCGGCGGCTGGCGGGGCACCGCGAAGGTCAGGGCGCCAATCCCGTGGGATGCACGTACCCAAGATAAGGCCAGGATGACGGAATTTAAGATCGAATGGCAAACCTTCAGAAGGCATGCCACCCAACTTTATCTAAGACAAATACCTACAAGAGAGCGATGCCTGTGTTTTGGGGAGTTGCCCCACAGGATGACGATTCGAACTGTTCTTCGTCCCTAACAACGGCCCGGAGCGGTTACCAAAAAGCCATTAGGCATCCTGCAGCGACTCCGACAATCAGGACTGGGCAAGGAGGTTGATCAGGGAGAAGATAGAATCACGTCACCCTTTTGTCCCATAGATAGGAAGAGCAAAAGGGCACGTGAGATTTGCATTACCATGCTCTGCAAAGCACATTCTCGCTTGCATTTGCCCAGAACAAGCGGATTGGTGTTTGGCTGGCAGCGGCCACCCAACACAAGCTTGAACACTGGGAACCAGAGCGGCGGAGCCGGGTTCATCAGTAACCTGGAATCTGCCAGGACTCCAACCACTCGCTGGGCCAGTGAGCCAGCCCAGGGCTGATCAGCATGGAGCGAGGCCAAGACGTGGGGAATCGCGGCACACCAAATGCGGAAACCCGGTGACTACGACCGTTTGCAGGGCTGCCTGCAAAGCTGCACGCATCTCGCTGTCTCGCTGGCGGCGGTCAACAGCCCAACGTCGTGCGAAACTAGCGACACCAGGGCTAGGATGCTCATTGCTAAACACGTGCCAGGGGTTGTGTTCGATACGTAA
>JAAFKN010000371.1:0-14243 GCA_011800035.1 Thermochaetoides dissita | reverse complement strand
GGGACTTGCCAACCGCGCTGCCACTTGGAGGTTGTCAACTTCTTGGGATGGGTTCTGGTTCTGGTTCTGGAATGGCTATGGACTAAGGGGGGCTAGAAATGGGGATGGGATCCGGTAAAGTTGGTCGTTTATTGACTTTGGGGGAAAGTCAGCCTGACACTTATATACACCGAGGGGTGTGAAGGCTGATTTTGTTTGGGTCGTGCAATGACTTTTTGAGGACAGGGGGAACTTACAGCAGCGTCAGGCTAACATCGCCCTGCAGACGAGCCTTAAGCTCGACCTCAACATCGAGGTTCAGGCCGAGCTGCAGGCGCACCGGCTTGGTGTCGGCCAGGCGGGGCAGGATGGACGGGGTAGGGAGCGCGCCCATGCCAGCCTGGGCCAGCTGGTTGTTCTTGTTGCGCCTGCGGCGGCGGCCGCGCGAGTCGACGGACGAGGCCTCGGAAGCAGAGTCGTCGAGCTGGAGTTTCCGGGGGCACGTCAGGATTATTTCTTTCTTCCACCCATGCACTGATAGGGGAGGGGGGAGCTTAGGAGGAGGGCAGGATGAGAGGCTTCATATTTGATGACAGATGAAGAACTTCATTCTGAAGTGGATGAGTGTGGCAGAGAGGCGCTCATGGAGGACGGAATGTCATTACCTGGCGGCGTAAGTCAGCAATAATCTTCTCCTTGTCCACCTGCGCCGGCATGGGCACCGGCGGACGGGGGTTGCTGGGGAGGCTGGAAAGGGGCACAACCTTAGGGAGGATGGGGTTGGGGTTCGCCATTTTTTCTAGGGTGTCTTGAAGCTCTTGGCTGAGATGCTCAAGCTGCTGGTGGATGGTGATGTAAGTCACCGACTGCAGAAGCGACCGATTGCTTTGCGCAAAGAAAACGGGCGGCCGACGCTTGCGGTTGAGAGCGTCCTGGACGAGCCGGAGCGGACGGGCCTTGCTTGTGGCGGTGAAGACAGTGCGGGAGCCGGTGCGCTTGTGGCCTCGCGGAGGCGACTGGCGACCGGGTTCTTGAGGGGGGGAGGAAGAAAGAAGAGACTGTGTAGGTCTTAATGTACGCTCCTGCTGCTGCTCGGCACCAGGCGGAGCAGTGTTTGCTCGGGGACGGGAAGGAAAACTAACGGGCTGAACTGCCGACGAAGTAGACGACGATGAAGTCGAGACCTGGACCGGGAGCCGAAAGACGAGCGGAACTGGTTTCCTGGGGACGTCCGAGCCCGAGGCAGGGAAAGTCGAAGTCCGACGGTGCGAGTACCGGTAATAAGAATTACCACTAGAGTAAGGGGCCGGCGAGTACAACCGCGCGGGGGTGTTGTCGTCGGGCCGCTTTACGGGGAGCCGAGGAAAGGCACAGAAGAAAGAAGCCCTTTGGGACTTGGCCGAGGAGCGGTCCGCTCCAGGGGGTGCAACAAGAGCGAGCTGTTGTTGAGAGGGAGTTGTTAACGACTCACGGGCTGCCAGAGCCGTGATATCGATTGCGAGATTAGGGTGTTGGGTTTGGAGGAGAAAGCGGCTGCTTGGCGAGGAGCGAGAGACGGCATCAAAAGCCCGACAAGATCGTCATATATATACATGATTGCCGGTCCGCGGACGGCGGTGGCGATGTGCATCCAGACCGGGGGTTGACTGTCGTCGACGGCCCCTCGGATCGCCCGGCGCAACACCCCCTGAGCAAGACACAAGACGCCCCCGGCTCAGCAACGAAACACTCTCGCTGTACCCATCAGCCCATCGCCGAGCCCCGGGGGTGTCCCTTGCCGCAAGGCACAGCTCCGTCTGTGAGGTGCGATGCTGCCGTCGGGACCAGCCGTCGACTCTTAGGGTTCAGGGTCAAGGTGTGGTGAAGCTCAGGGCTGTCACGTGACAAAGGATCCGTGCCTGCGTTGCATCTTCAATGGTAAGCGGCGAAATCTCCAGACAGCACACAGACCCTCTGACAAGCTCAACTCGTACGATGCCCACTGCCGATGACAGTGTCCTTCGCCTAAACACCCACGACTTGAAACATTGAACCCTTCGAACCCAAGACTGCCCAAGGACAAAACACAACCAAACATTGACCCGTCCGGCGGCGAATCAGATGCTACCCTCACGGACCCCATGGAGCCATTCCACCCGCAAAATCGAATGTTTTCCATCCAGTTTTAGACAGTTGCGACTCCAGCGTCCCGTTTCTGCCTCTTGCATCTCCAAGTCTAAAGCTTCTAGATCGCTTCTGTCGCTTCTTGACAGCCTGGCTCTTTGGACTCAACACTGATGCAACAAACACGATGATGCAATACAGTCCTCATCGCAGATCCCCCTTCCCCAGCCGCCTGTTAACAGCCTCTAGACTCTCGCGCTCTCGTCGCGAGGGCGGCAAATGGAACTCAAAGCGCAGCTCCACGTCCAGATCGGATCGCAGTATCGCGCCATTTGCTTACTCAGTTTGCCCGAGCGGTCCCTGTCAACGCTTCATCCTCTCTCTCATCCCCGGATAAACCCCTTTTCAAGAAATGTTTTAGCACAGATGCAATGCACCCTCTTGTCCGTCTTGTCGTCATCTTTTTAATGATAAAATCAGATGAGTGCGATGCTCACCTGTATGAGGCGAGCTTCAATTCAGACATTGAGATGTTGCAGGTGAGCCAAGTCGGGCGGACGGCAGCTTTGGATTACTTTTGGACACTCTTCTCGGTGTTTCACTAGACGCTCCAAGGACACTAAGACGCCTAAGGAAAGTACGCACGTGCATTGAGCGGGAAACTACCATACCTAGTCTATCTGTAATCCATATATGCCGGCCCTTGATGGAGCCCGGCGTTTTCGGCCCTCCGGCTTGGCCCGGCCGTCGCCGGCGCCGAGTCCGGGCTCCGCATCTAGCAGGCCACCTTTTGTAGATCTACACAAAAGACAAAGAACCTTCTCAACCATATCATGCCATCTAACTGTTCAACTACTCAGCAAATCCTTGACACTCAGCCCTCTCGTTTGTCCTCCGCCACTACTACTCCTCCGATCTTCCTGGTTGAGCATCAACAATGCCGCGGTGGCCGCCTGTTGCTCATCCATCTCCTTCTGGTCCCGCTGGGGTAGCAGTGCTGGGCTTATCAGCACCGCGCTTATCCTCCTGCTGTCCGAGTATGGACCGGAAGAAGTCGTGGAGTATAATTGTGGCTGTGTAGGGCCAAAGTGAGGTGATGTGTAAGATGGCGTTGTGTATCCTCCTGCGCTCTCATTGGGGCTCGGCCCGGCGGCTGTTGAGCATAAGCCGTAGTAGTCTGATGATATGGATGAGCATGAGTAATGGCGGCCATGCAAGTCTTGGGGCCCTAGTGCTGGGGAAATGGGTGGTTGATGAACTTGAGCCTGCAGAGGCGTGAACTCCGATGATACCGTAGACAAGGCCGTCCCTGCCATGTCTACCTCTGGACAGGAGACATCTATTGATGATGGATAGCTGGGAGAAGGATGTGCTGATGTTGGCGATGGCAAGCTCTCTGCTGACTCTGTTGAGGAGACCTGGGCCTTGAGCTTGGCCACGCAGTCTTCCAGATACCTGACATACTCAATCGCGGCCTGGAAGATGTCAGAAAAGACTCAACACGGGCATGTTAAGAGAAACCCAACCTGAAGAATAGCCAGCTTGTGCATATCCCCCTTGCACGCGGGTATCAGACTCTTCAAGACAGCAAACTCCTCATTCATCTTGGACCGGCGCCGGCGCTCAATGATGCTGTGGGCCGTTTTCCTAGAAATCTTCTTACTAGCCGCACTTGTTGATGTCTGCTTGCGCTTCGTGCAAGTCTGGCTTGATCCTAAGCTCTCAATTCCCTTTCCACTCTTCGACCCCGACGTCTTCTCGGTCGCATTTCCATCGCGCGGCTTCATTTGAATGATCTTTCTCTGTCGCGTGGGCGGCGGCGGCAGCTCAAACGGGTCCTTGAGGGTGCTGTTTGCGACGGACGATCGCCGGCGAACCTTGGCCGTCTCGCTCGGCTGGGTAAAGGCGGAAAGGTCATTCATATTTTGGCTCAAACTCAAATTACCAGACGGAATAGCCGGGGGCGGCAGCTCGAGCTGGAATTCTGTCATCAGAGGGCCGTCCTGGGGCTTGATGTCTGTGGACGAGGCTGGTGTGGGAAGAGAAGTCTTGCGAGGCATCTTGCCAACTTGTTAAGCACCTAGCCAAGCTGGTAAAACAGGGTATGGTCCCTCTAATACCGATACTCTGATAGCGAGCACCACCCCCAAATTGCAGCCTCGATCACCGAGAAGGACACAGGCAAAGTGGCGTGGTTCTGGCTCTGGCTCTGACGGATAAAGCAACCGGCTTGGCCCAAACGGCGAAGGGAGGAGGGGGACGATGAGTGTCGGAGAGCCGGAGCAGGCCAAAGCAGGACAGAACAGAGCAGTCACAGTGAGTGATTGTGGCAGGTCGGAAAGGTCGCACGGGAGTGCTAGGGGGCTTCAGAGCTGTTGGTTGCCCAGGGTGTTTTAAAAGAGGGAAAATCAGGTCACGGAGGATGCAAATGTGATGACACAAGGCCAGCTTGGGCCGGGGAGAGAGCAGGATGCAGCGCAGACAGGGAGCTGTGAGAACCTCAATATCCGAGTCCAGCTTCTCGAAATGACGGGTGGACACCGTGATGGACACTCACGGCCACGGTCCACGTCTGGACACCACAGTTTGCAGGGTCGGCACGCGAGTCGTCCACTCACTTACAGAGCACGGCAGCATGACTGGCAGCGGCATTCCAGAGAACCTTACTTGCCCACAGCAGGGCTGGTTGCGCGCAGTGACAGGCACAGAGATAACATCGGCAGTCGCGTGCTCGCCCTCTCCTCTAGGGAAGGCACATGGCGCGATGTAGCCCGCTGATTCGTCAGGGGCTCGACTCTTACGGCGGCAGCTGTCCGGGGCTACAATATATTGATTTTATATTGTGAGCATCCACCCCAGGCCGACCTGCCTTTTGTGTAGCACGATCGTCGATCTGGGTCTTGGCGGGCCGGGAGTGTCCCCGCTGCCCCACCTGCACTTCCTCCTTTCCACCCAAACCTGCCACAAGCAGCACAACTTCCTCCAACGGCCGCGCGCCCTGTGCCCACGCTGCGCTAGAGCCTCTTTTCGGAAGAAGTTTGGCACGCGATCTCAGCCAATGCTTTGCTCACGCACCACTGCTCGGTACCTCACAAGTCGGCGTGGCGTCCTGTCTCGGGAGCCATACCCGAGAGCCTCATGTTCCGTGTTTTTCCAGTATCCTCGATGAAGAATCTCACCGGGTCTCAGTTGTGTGCACACTGACTGAAAAAACCAAGCCTTCACAAACCGTAATTGGAATTTACACTTATCCTATGCTAACCAACGCCAGTGTCATCCCCTCATGGCCTCCCAGCCCATCAAGGTCCTCATCGAGAGAACCTTGCTGGCCAGCCAGTACCTCAGTCAGGCAGGTGACCATCCCACGTCCAGCCCGTCCTGGAAACCCCATTGCAGCATCACTCATCACTTAGCTCCCCTCTTCCTCTCCTCTCACACCTCATTACTCGGATAAGCCACCGTCCTCGAAGCGCCAAACTCCTCCTTGATACTCCGCATGCTCACAAACCGGCTCACAATCGCCGCGCTGCCCGCCTTATCATTCGTCCCACTCGCCCGGCTACCACCAAAAGGCTGCTGCCCGACCACGGCTCCCGTGCTCTTGCAGTTGATGTAGAAATTGCCCGCCGCATTGCGCAGCTTCTCCTCCGCGAACCGGATGGCTGCCCGGTCTGCTGCAAAAACTGAGCCAGTCAGACCGTACTCGCTGGTCGAGTCGACCAGGTCGCACACCTGGCTGAACGCCTCGACCGGATCGGCGCTCACGTCGTCGTACACCCACACGGCGAGGATCGGCCCGAAGAACTCCTTCTTGAAGATCTCATGGTCGGGGCGCTTGGCCAGGTAGATCGTCGGCCGCACGAAGTAGCCCTTGGATCCATCATACATCCCGCCGGTGAGCAGCTCCAGCTCAGGGTCCTTATTCGCCTTGTCAATCACACCCGCCAGCTTCTTAAACGACGCCTCATGGATCACTGGCCCCATCATATGCTCATGCTCCCAGGGCGCTCCGACCGTCAACTTCTCTGTCTCCTGCACCAACCTCTCCTTGAACTTCGGCCAAAGCGACTTTGGCACATACAACCTCGACGTCGCGCTGCACTTCTGCCCCTGGTACTCAAACGCGCCCCTGACCGTATGCACGACCGCATTTTCCACATCCGCCGACGCATGTACCAAATGGAAATTTTTCCCTCCCGTCTCTCCCACAACCCTGGGATACGACGCATACCTGCCTTCCGCAACCCCCTCCCCGATCTGCCCGAACAACTTCCTAAACACCGCCGTGCTCCCTGTATAATGCAGCGCCGCAAACTGCCGGTGCGCGAGCACTTCCCTCGTCACCTCCTCCGGATCACCGGGAACAAACTGAATCACATTCCTCGGCAACCCGGCCTCCAACAAGATGTTATACAACAACCAATTACTCGCAATCGCATAATCACTCGGCTTCCACACAACCACATTCCCCATCAGCGCCGGCACCCCCGGCAAGTTACCCGCTATCGCCGTGAAATTGAACGGGCTCACCGCGTATACGAACCCCTCCAGCGGTCTGTACTCAACCCGATTCCACACGCCCGGGGAATGATGAACCGGCTGTTGGGCGTACAGCTCCTCGGCATATTGCACATTGAACCTGAGGAAGTCGCACAACTCTGCTGCGGCATCGATCTCGGCTTGCCATGCGTTCTTGCCCTGGCCGAGCATCGTCGCAGCCATCAGGTCGTAGCGGTATTTGGTGCTAATTAGGTCGGCCGCTTTGAGAAAGACTGCGGCGCGGTCGGCGAAGGGGAGGGTTTCCCAGTCTGCCTTTGCAGAAATGGCGGCATCGATAGCTTCACGGACGTGTTGGATAGATGCCTTGCTGTAGATGGCGACCGGGGAGCCGGTGTGGTCCGAGGGGTTGAGTTGCGTGCCGGTGGTGGAGGTTTTAATCTAAACGAGCGGGACCGTCAGCTTCCGTTTGTTTATTCAAGGGCAAGGAAGATGGAAGAGGTAGGTTTGTAGGTAAGTTGGCAGTAGGTCTAGAGCGTGCGTACCTCTTTTCCGCCAATGACGAGCGGCACTTCGAGGGGGACTTTTCGACGTAGGCTTTCGATTGCGGCGGTCAGGCCGGCGCGTTGGGCGGAGCCTTTGGCGTAGTGGTGCTGTTGAGACGGCTGTCAGTGCATCTGCTGTTTGAGGGCCATCAACTTGAGGTAGGTGTAGAGTGTAGACGTACGTTCGGCTCGTTGAGCACCTTCGGCACCTTGAAGGATGCAAGTGTCGACGCCATCCTCTTTGTTGTTGTGCTTGAGAATGGCCTTCTAACAGAGCTAGATGGTGTTGACGTCGAAAGGTGTAGTCTGCTGCTGGAAGCTGCAATTGCTCTTCTGCTGCTCGTAACCCCAGAAGCTGTTGTCGACGATGATAAGGAGGGCACAGCCCGTAGTTGACGTAACATCATCTTGAGTCCTCCCCGGAGCTCTTCAACCCTTTAATCCGACGTACAAAAGCAGCACAGACAATCGAACACACACAAGAGATAGGTCAGATGAATGGATGATGGTTGGGATGGCGGCTGGAATCGGCTTCTCAACAAAGAAACCACAAAAGGCAAACACGCTTCAAGGTCAGGTGGCGTTGCCGTTATGTAATACGGTACAGCACTTAGCGACGATTTTGATGAACGCACAGCTGCCACTCATCCGATCTGTTACCTCCAAGAGAAGCTCTTTGCATTCCAAGCTCTCTTATATGAACCAAGCAGGAAGCTCCATCCCGCCTCTTCCTCAAGCTTCCTGCTCGACGCTGCGCTGCAGAACCGAGTCGCGACCAGCCCCGATTGGCATCGCTTTCCACCGGCTTTACGCAACCCTTGACGCTGTCTGCATGCTGGAGATTTTGCGTCACTGTGGATTCATGCCCCAGCCTATTGACCAATCAGCAGCCGGGCTTCTGTCGAGAAGGGCCAGATAGGGAATGATGTGGGTGGGTGTGGGGCAAGTCTTATCGGCTTATCGGTTTATGGGGCGCAGGCCTCGAGAAGCCGAGCTGAGGAGTGAGGCAGCCGACTTTCTTTGGAGGGAGATCGCGGAGCGCGGGGTCACGGGATCGGTGGTGAGAAGCAGCTGGAGATGGCAGTGAGGTGGGAGAGCTTCAAGTGAGCCGAGACCGGCGGTGGTGTGTCAGGGGTTAGGGAGCTAAAATCGGGGTCGTGGTTAGGTCATCAAATCGAGGGCGGGTTTACGCGGTGTTGCTTGGTGAGCCGCTTCAGACTCGGAGTCAGCTCTGGATTGTGTAGAATTTCGACGGGAATCTTTCCGGAACGATAGGCTTGGTTCGTATCGCAGAAGGAGGGAGGATACCGGTATCGGCGGTAACTTGTAAGCAATGATGTGTATCCTTGAAGTTTGCTGTTCTACTCCCCGAATCTGCATTGCATTGGCAAAAAGCAACATGATAGATTTCGGATGGAACATAGTGTAAGCGCTAGGTTGCTAGATGGAGCTGGGTTCTTCTCCATATTAAGTGCTTGGAAATAATCTTCTTGGGGCTGTATATATGAGTAGTTGAATACACGAAGCTAATTTTCCTCTATATGAGCGGCTCCCACTCTACAAGTTGCAAGAGTCCAACCAAGTTAGATAACTTGCTTTCATGGGCCCTTCTATGAGCCGATGTCTTTTAAGGTTGGCTTGACGAGCTTCAGTGTTAGTGCCTCGGAAACACAGAGTAAAGCCACTGTCTTGCAAGAAAGCAATCTTCAAAAAAACAAAAATAAGACTTATTTTTTTCCCCTACAGATATAGTCACTAGCAAAGCTATGGATCTTCTTGCCTCTCTATCTCTACAAGCCTATAGATGCCTTCACCACACTTCTAGCCTTCACCCATACCCTAGTACGTCTTCACCAACTCCATCTTAACCCCCCTCTTCCCCGTAGCCTCATCCTTCTGATCCGACACCCTCACCCTAACCTTCTGGAACAACTCAACAGTAACCTCCCTGCTCCCCTTCGTCTTCAACACATAATTCTCAGCATCATACTCTGCCTGGGGCTCCGGCTCGGCGAGATCCCTGAGCCGAATCAACCCCTCAATACCAAACCTCGGCACCAGCACCACAAACCCATTGCTAAAAATCTTCATGACAAACCCATCCTCCTCCTCTGCCTTGCCCTTAAGTGCCTGGCCAACATAGTAGGCAATGCTAGCCCGACCCGCCAACTGCGCATTCCGATGCCTTACATTAATATTCTTGCACACGGCCTCCAACCTTCCCCTGCTCCGCACACTAGGATCGATCGCCTCATACCCAATGGCAGCAGCCAGCTGCCGATGGGCAACGAGATCCGCATACCGACGGATGGGTGACGTAAAGTGGGTGTAAATCTCGCTCGCCAGACCGTAGTGCCTAAATTCCGGATACGCTTGCGTGCCCGAGCAGAAGTACTCAGCAGCCATCATGCACCGCGTGGCCATGATGCGCACGAGGGTGTTGAAGAAGGGCTCGTTGGGGTCGACGCAGCGGTCGAGGGAGTCAGCGAGCGCCTTGGAGGACTCGACGGAGAGCTCGAGGCCGCGTTTCACGCGGAGCTGGTTGGCGAGCTCGTCGAAGTTGGTTTTGGGTGGGGCGGCGTGGCGACGGAGGATGGCTGTTTGCGGGAAGGCTTCGTAGATCTTGCGCGCGACGCTGATATTGGCGAGAAGCATAAATTCCTCGACGAGGGACATGGTTGGGAGGTGTTTCTTCGTCTTGATATCGATGGGGTCGGAGGTTTCGGACTCCGTGTGGATCTTGACTTCCGGGGAGGAGAGACTCAGAGCACCGGCGTCCATGCGCTTTTGCTTCAGCTTGCGGGAGAGAGCCAGCAGCGTGCGGATGCTCTTCGTGAGATCGTCCTGGTATGACTCGTCATCGACGCGCATCTGAGCTTGTTCGTAGCTGAAGGCTTCCCGGGACTTGATGACTGACTTGGTGAACCGAACGCTCACGGTATCGGCGTCCGGTGTCAGCTCCCAGAGGACTGAGAAGGCATAACGCTCCACGTAAGGCTTCAGTGAGCACAGGTCGGTACCTAGTAGGGTCGGAAGCATGTCAATACGCTTATCGACCAGGTAGACGGTAGTACCACGGATGCTGGCCTCCAGATCCATGGCATTATTCGGCCGGACAAAGTGCGACACATCGGCGATGTGCACGCCAACCTCGAAGTTGCCATTCGGCAACGGCCTTGAATGGAGCGCATCGTCGATATCCTGGCAACCAACAGGATCGATACTGCAAATAAGCAGATGCCGCAGATCCTCTCTGTCCCTCCACCCAGGATCATTCTTGTCCTCGGGCACTCTCCAGTCGTGGCCCTCCTTAGGCAAGCAGTCGAGAACAGTTTTGGGGAACGGCCGGTACTGCACATCGTACTCGAGCAGCAAAGCCTCCGTCTCTGCAGCCTTGGTCTCCATCTCGCCCAGGGACCGGATCAAATGACCAGTAGGATGGCGCGAGCTTCGGTCCCAGGCATCGATGGCCACAAGGATCCGCTTTCCAACCAGCTCAGCAACCTGGCGGGTGCGCAGGCGAATCTTGGGGATCCTCCTGTCCATGGGGATGACAAACACGCTGTCTTGCTTGCGCCCTTGCTGTGCCGACTGGCTGATGGACGACTGGTCGATGTGACCAACGTACTGACGCCAGTTGCGCTTGATGACGCCAACCACGCGGGCTGTTGGCTGCGGGTGGCCCTCAGTCGTCTTGCTGTGCATCCGCTTGACCTCCTCCTGCAGCGCCTTGCGCTCCTTCTCCGACACGAGGTCGGTGCTCTCCTCGGTATCGGGGTTTTCGTTCTTCGTGATCGCCTCCTCCTCGATAACTTGCGTTGACGGTTCCTTCCACTGATCCTTGGGTAGCACCTCCACAACAACCAGATCGCCATCGATAGCGCGGTTGATGTTCTCGCGGCCCAAGATGAGCAATGGCTTCTGAAAGGCTGGAACACGGATAGAGCCCTCCAGGTAGTTGTATGGAGAGACGTTGAAAATGCCCTGATGCAGCAGGCCATTCTTGACACCGGTCATCATCTTTGACATGGAGTAGTACTCAGGGTAGAGCATCTCATTAGGACGCTTCTCCTTGATTGTCTCCTCTCCCTCAGTAGCAGGGACCATGTCGAGAAGAGCATCGCCGTCCGGCAGCTGGCCGACATACTCGGCCAGCGAGCAGGCATGGATGCCCTCCTCCTTCGCCTTCCGAAGGTTCGCCCGGTCATTGCTTAGCATAACCACAGCCGGGACATTCTTCTTCCCAGTCTTTTTCAGGTGCTCCGCGTACCAAGCGACGGCCTTTCGAACGGCACGGTCATTGCGGTCGTTGACAGACTCGCCCTCCAGGCGGGCGACATGGGTCTCGAAGCGGAACTCGTTGAAGAAGACGTAGAAGCGCTTATCCTCGCTCTTTGTCAGACTGACGAGGCGGTTGTACAGCGGCAGGGAGCGGTTGCGCAGCTCCTCCAGAACGACTTGCAAAACAATGACGTCGTAGAAGGCCGCGCTCGACTCGAACAGGTCCATGGCCGTCAGGAAGGCATTGGTATCCGGCACCAGGTAATGGCCCTGGGGGAAGGCCTTAGTACCGGCGGGCTGGTCAGAGAGCACAAATGGGGAGACTAGGAGAGGAGGTCAGATCATGAAATCGGGAACAGATGGCTCATCACACGCGCGATGGTCTCAGGGATGGTGAGCTCACTTCGGCCTTGGGCATCTCTGGGCGCGCCTGCGATGCAGGCCTTGCACAACTTGGATGAGCAAGGAATGTCTGTCCGCAGGTAGACCTCGCGGACAATCTTCTGGACCTTGCCGCTCTTAGTCGATCTCACGTACACTTTGCTCGAGATGTTGGCCGCGAGCGGGTCCGACTCGAGCGATCTCTTGAGGCTGGCCATTTTTGTTCGTCCTTTATTTTGTTGGCTTTCAAAAAAACAGTGCCGACAGCCTAGGGCCTGATAACTAGCCCCGAAAATTAAATTCGGTCTGTTGGCCTGCCTGAGGTCTGCTTCATGAACCGACGCTGTGAGCTTGAGTTGTGTTTTTGAGATGCAGTCGCCAAACTTCAGAATGAAGTCTTGGCAAGGATGTGATGCCCCACTTTCCATGCTCTTATCTTATCACGATACAGAGCATTGTTATCGATAAGCTGGTCCCTCATCTGAGCCGCAGCTTTACTGAAGCTGTTCTCACACTTCACCAAGCGTTTGCATTAGTATGACCCATTTCTCTCAATGCCTTGCGGCTGTAAAACCCTATATTTTGAATATTGGTTTGATTCTATCTCTCTCCTGTCAGTTTAGTGGCTATACTTCCCAAGTCATGTACAGAACATGGCAGTTGGTAGCCGAGTCTCAGCTCGTGTTACTATCGCCACAACTCTCCCGACAGCAATGAAGTGTCTCGCGGAACACGATTTTTCCTCTCCAATATTCTGCTCGCTAACAAAATGAGGCGTCTAGAGACACGCGGTACGCACATTATTGCACTTATTGCACAGCATCATCGCCAACTCAATCTCCGTCGGTTTTATCGCCTCCGTCAGCATCGCCGAAGAACATATCCAACCATCCATGTAAACTATCTCAACATCCCGTGCAGCGACGTCACCAATCTTTTCAATCTATCATAAATGCTAGTTGGACGGAGGCTGACCACGACTAGCCAAACAATCCACATCCTTTATCTTGTGCGACGGTCGTCGCTGCAAGCACGGCGCCCTGTGTCCCTGTCGCCCTCTGGTCGGGAAGTGTGTGAGTGGATGGACGAGTGTTGAGTGTCCATCCACGGGAATGGGTGAGTGGGTCATGGCAGTTCGTTGCCGGCGTCGGCCACCAGTACCAGCAAGCAGGCCTATCCGAAGAGAGGGAGCTTTGTTGCATGAAGGTAGGTAAGTAGGCTAACATGAATTGGGTGGGTGGATGGGGGTTAGCCACCACCGGATTTCCCATTTACCATTAAGCTATTTTTGGTGAATGGCAAAGAAGCACTACCTACGGATATCACCCATCATTTCTGGCATTTACAGGACGGGTATGTAGGTAAGTGCGTTACAGAATAGACAGTAGTAAGAGCTTGACTTGCCCCAAGATTCGAGGGCAAGCGAGCGTGGGTTCTCGTAATCTGGCAAAATGCGTCGGATGAATGGGTTGCATATCATCTCACGGGCGCTGCTCATGACCATTGTAGCAAGCTACAGTGGGCCGTGATCGAGACATCAAGTCAGACTCACGTCTCAAGTACTCAGAAATATGGATGCGAGGCTAGCCTCAAGGGCAAACGCGAGCTTCGAAGCCACCATTCACAGACAAGTCGAGAGTCCAGAAGCATTCCATCAGCTTAGCGTAGCTTCCTTCCGCCATCCCGTGCGCAGTGAGGATACCCTTTCCATCCATAAACATCACTCGATGAAATGAGTGAGCCAAAATCAGCCAGCCCTTGTGCCATTTCCTCCATCGCGAAAGCCAACAGGCCTGGAGGACGGGAGCACAGCAGGCACAAGCGAAATCAGTGCACAGAGAGGGCCAAGGCACGGCAGGCAGTTCAGTCAATCATTGCAATAATACCTACTATGGAATATCCTTGTGCGACTTATGGCGGCATAGCTCACTTTTTCCCTTTTCTTCGCCGTCGGGGACTTATGCCAACCTGACAGTTAGGCAGGCAGGCATGCTCTCAGATTGCACAGCATCAAGGCCCCCTCTGTCATCGGGCTGTCGATGCTCCCCGTGCCATGGGAGACGGAAGACCCACCTACCCATCTGGTCTTGTTACTTCTCTTGTCAGACGCGGGCTTGTAAGCTGCAGATGCTCTTTTGATGACGGTGTGATTGAGGTTTGCACGTCTGGGCGTGGATGTATGTAGCTGGAGATGGATTTCCGCCACGTTTGAAGAGGATTGGCCAGTGACTGTGTTGGAGTTGCTGCCCCTGAGACAGCGCTGTCGCTCAAAAGAAGTTCCTGATTGTAGGCATAATGGTATGTGCAAACAATTTTTAGCAGTTCTTCAGCTTACAGCTTCATAACCATGGGTCGGTGTTCTGTCTAATCGCCGAAAGATCATCACTATCGTTCAGCTGGAGCATGGTGGGAAGCAATTCACGCGGCAGTCCGATTTAGCGCTCGCATGAAGCTTGT
>JAAFKN010000370.1:0-14244 GCA_011800035.1 Thermochaetoides dissita | reverse complement strand
TCCCTCTCCCAAGTAGCCTCTCTCCCCGGCTACACCAAACCGACCTTCCTTCCCCCCGGCACACCCCCCACCATCACCATCACCCAAGGCCGGCACCCCATCGCCGAACATACTCTTCCCGATGGATACATCCCCTTCACAACCTCCCTAACCTCGCCCGCCCCGATCGCGCAACTCATCACCGGCCCCAACATGGGCGGCAAATCAAGCTACGTGCGCGCGGTAGCCCTCCTCGTCCTCCTCGCGCAAATAGGCTCCTTCGTCCCTGCCGACGCCATGTCCCTGACCCTGACCGACGCAATCTACACGCGCATGGGCGCGCGGGACAACCTGTTCGCCGGCGAGAGCACCTTCATGGTGGAGGTCTCCGAGACCGCCACCATTTTGCGGAGCGCAACCCCGCGATCCCTCGTCATCCTCGACGAGCTAGGGCGCGGCACATCCACCCACGACGGCGCGGCGATCGCGCACGCCGTGCTAGACCACGTCGTGCGCGAGACGAGGTGTTTGACGCTGTTCATCACGCACTACCAGAGCCTGGCCCGCGTCGCGGCTGGGTTGGGGGTTGGACTGGTCAAGTGTGTGCACATGCGGTTTAGCGCGACGACGAATGAGGAGGGCGAGGAGGAGATCACGTTCTTGTATGAGGTCGCGGATGGTGTTGCGCACCGGTCGTATGGGTTGAACGTGGCACGGCTGGCGCGGATTCCGCGCAAGGTGCTGGATGTTGCGGCGGGAAAGTCGCGGGAGATGGAGGATGGGGTGAAGGCGAAGAGATTGCGAAGTGCGGCGAGGTTGTTGGGCGATGTGCTTTCCTCGTCTTCAGGAGGTGAAGATGGTGATGCTGCTGTGGCGGACCAGCTGGACCATTTGATTTCGAGTATCGAGCAGTTATGATGATGGCTGTCAGAATCGTAGTTATATGCCTTGTCGGGATATTGAACCTGTATGTCAGTATGATATGATACTTGTATGTGTTTCTTACCAACAACGGTCCGTCGGGGCCGGTAGGGCTAGGTAAAATGAATAGCAGAGCAATGTCCAACCCAACCAATGGTCTTACCCCTGACTGCCCGAGTCTGATATGTCTTCCAGAGACATTTCCAAGTCTCTTTAAGACCGAGCAAAGTCCAAACAAGTTATCACACAAAGCCAAATAAGGGCATGCGCAAACCTAAACTCAATTTTGGTAGTGTTTATGGACCAGCTATTCCCCCAACCCCATGCTAAATGCCATCAATTGATGCTGTGTTCTCCCCGAGTTTTTCCACGGCCGGCCAATATGTAAAAGATAGGGTCCTAAGGACGCGTCCAAGAAAAGCACACAAGATCATGCTTCCTCGCTATGACCAGTTCCCCTTATGCTCCTCCCAATCCTCCATTGCACGGTCAAAGGCCTGCGAGGTGTCGGCCACGGAGAGAGCAGAAAGAAAGTGGGCGAGCCCAGCCTAGCAAAAACGCAAGGCAATGAGACGGCCTGGATCCGTAGCCATGTCCCAGCAAGGCTGTGTTCGTAATCGTGCAAGAAAACCACGAAAATGAAAAACTAATACACACAATGAAAGGAAACACAAAGAAACGCGCGGAACGAAGTCTTCATTGAGTCGTCTCAGCTGTTACGATCAAAGGTCGAACTCCTGGTCCACCCGATCGTGAGCCTGATCCGTCGTGTAGGAACTGGTGAAAGCATTGTATCCCATCGAGTTAATGCCCACGCTGCCCATCTGGAAATTAGGGGTAGAAGTCTTGGTTTCGCTTAAGAAAGGAGGGAGGTCGTTGATGTTGACGTATCCCAAATAATGGAAACCAGACGAGATGGGCGGCCTGTTCTGGCACAGAGGGTTAAAGGAGCTACCGCCAATGCCATGCTGATGCTGGAAGAAATGGCCGTTGGAAAGGTGGCGCTGCTGGGCAAATGCAACGGTGTTGTCTCGGCCGTGGAAGTAGCTATGGGGCTTGGAGGCTTTTTGCGAGATCATGTTGTTCGAGTCCAGGTTCTGCAATGCAGGGCGGCGACGAAGCTCGAAGCTGAGGACAGTTAGCAGTTTTCAACAACGACAAGATGCAGATATAACACTTACCCAGTGTCCCTGAAAGCGCCATCTGCAGGACCTGCATGGAAGTTAGCCAACGCCCTTCTTGCCCAAAACAACTTGTACATACCAGGATTGGGATTCGGAGAGTCACGAAAGATGTCCAAGGTCTCAATCGTACTATGGCCATGAGCTGGGTTCCTGGATTCATCACCTTCGTCAAGCAACAATCCATCGCCTCCGTTCTTGTAGCGAGCCGCGGTCTGGCGCGTAACCCTGGTCGTGGACTGTCTCTGACGAGAGGCCTCAGCCGCTTGGGCGTGGGCCGAAACGCGGACCTTCTTGCGCTTGCGGTTGTCTTCCTCTTCGAATTTCCGGTCCTGGAGCAATGAACGTTAGCTTGATGGGTCTTCAGCCTGATATCAATGCTATAGGAGGGAAACGAACCGGACTGCCCTCGATAGACGGGCTCGCGTAGATATCGCGGACACGCTGGAACTCGCCGTCCTCATTCCAGACAAACTCGTTGGGCTCAATGACAGCCGAAGACTGCTCCATCTGCTTCAGTACGGAGTCATCCTTGCGCTGGTTGCGCATCCTCCGTTGAGTCTCGTCGGCAGAGTCAAACAAACCCATGCCAGGGTAGCGCACCCCCTTCAATTTGCTGCTGTCCAACTCATCCTCGGGGAAGTCATTGGTCTCCGAGACTTCCTCAGACACAATGACACTATCTGTGGTTTCTGTCTCTGAGGGCCATCTCCTGTACTGGCCCTGACGAGGTGTGCTGGGGTTCGAGCAATCCGACCGAGTGCGCTTGATTCCTTGAGAATGGAAGCCAGGGACATTACCATACCCTTGACCTGCATTCATGGAGTGACCAGGAGCATAGCCCCAAGTGGCTGCATTGTCATCCGGGTCATGCTTGACTAAGGACTGGCGGCTAGAAGAAGCATCAAGGGAACCACGCTGCTGTCCGATGTTAGCATGCATCCAAAGCATTGGGCTTGGATTGGGAAGCAACTCACGGTCTGACCGGCACCCCGGACGCGTTTGCCATTTGGATTCTTCTTCTGTTCCTTGGCCGCCATTCGGTCGGCGAGCAAGGCATTGATGCCATAACGCTCACACCATTCGTCGTATTCCCGCACATCTTCATACGCCTGGCGATCCGTCCGAGCTTTGAGCTCAACCTTGAAGCGGTGTGCAAGGTGACTCTTTGAAGAGATGTGGGTCAAAAGATGGGATAAATCAGAGAAGTTGGGTTTCTTCGGACAAAGATTGCAGCGAAGCGGGATGGAGGTTGGCTGGTTCCTGGCCGCCAAATCCATCGGTGCAATCGCAGCCATAATCTAATAGCAGTAGAAGGCGACGATGGTCAGCATGAAGTCGGTGGCAAGAGTAGCTGCAATATCATAAGGCTCAGTCAGGTGTAACTCACGAATGAATGGGAGGGTTGGTATGAACCAACCACGGAGACTAGAGATGAGAAGTAAGGGAAGTCGGATGGCCGAAAGACTGGCTGATGTCACCGAGGGGGTCTCTTCCGTCACGAACGGAAAGAGAGACCTAAAAAATTTGTGACTGTACTGTCGACGGGCTAGATTCTTGTCACCGAAAGCCGGAGAAAAGAATCCTTGAGCCTGAGAGGAAGGAAACCAGTGTCGAACAATGTAGGCAAGATGATGATCCCTTGGAGGTCTCAAGATCTTTCAAACGCCTTGTCTGGGCCGAATAATGCTGTCTGTGATTGACTTCTCAAGAGGTGCCAGCCTGAGGCCCAATCACAGGACAGGAAGGTCAACGGTACCTGTTGCAATCACGTCTCTCTGGGGAGTAGTCAGCCTCAGAGTTGCGACAGTTCAGTTCAACTGCTTAAAAACACGGTTGAAGAAGGGGCAGGTTGGGGACGAGGCCGTGACTGGCAGACAAAAAGTGTGAAGGAAAGAAGCAAGGCGCGTCCAAATCGTGTCGACTGAAGTGGACGTGTCACTTACACGTTAGGTTGGTTGAGAAGACTTTCGGGAAAGAGCAGTTTCCTCAACCAGACTGGATGCCTGAGTCTCAAGGTACTGATGGACCTGGACCAGGCGATAGAGCGATAAAGCATCCAAGGGAGAGAACGACGTTCAACTGATAGAGGAAATTGATGTTGATGAAATTTTCTTCGCTGGTTGCGCCTTGGCAGCTGTGTCAAGACCAGAGCCGAAGGGTTCGTCGCAAGTTCAGGAGCAGAAGTGAACGTCTATTGGTCAGATAGTAAATGCTGTGAGAAAATATGGTGTTGATTCAACGAGAGAAAAGAATCATGCGACAAGAGGAAGTATTATTGCGACAAAACGAATAAGCTCGAGCAATTGGTAAGAACCACAGGAACCCAGAATAAGAATGACGGTTGGAGCCGAATGGCCCTGGTAGAACAGGCTAGCGAAGAATAGGAAGAGGAATGGAGAGGAAAATGGAAAAAAGTTCGCGAAGAGTTCGCAGTGGAGGGTTTATTGTTGACCTCGAGGCGCGCAAGTCCTTGACTTGAACACTCGCAGCAGGCCTTCGACACAAACGCTCGCCGCGGGCCAGAGGCAGGCCAAGGGAGCAAGAGTATAATAGATGGTTCCGGAATGTCGACAGGGCGATTTCGTGACAACTTCGCAGAAGGCATCTCAAGTGTCAAGCAAAATCTGACATTCGACACACCCCCTGATGCGTGTCTTGACTTGGTGATAGATAAGTGATTGTAGATAATTCCAAAATATTTCCATCATGAAATCACAGCCATTCCACGGAACGCCCTGAATGCCAAGTAAAATCCTGCACAGGGAGGGGGTGTAAAGTGTTCCGGAACATTGAGATATGGCATATCACAACGAATTCCTGGAAGACACCTCCAGCGTTGTTGAATTTCACTCCTCACATTTCCTCCAACCCGCACGTCCACGCTAACTCGAATGGCGTTGTCTCAACAAAGGCCCCACGCTCGAGCAGTTGCCTGATCGAATGGAATATCGTCCAACAAAGATGAGAAGATGATCCTGGAGAGAGAACATCCTCGACCGTTATGATCTTGGAACAAGCAGTTCATCGACAAGCTGGGCACTACTTCGGACGGAAAGGTCATGGATAGGCATTGCAGAACGTTAGCAAATTACAGAGTGTTAGATGTCCATAGAGTAACATGACTACAACCTGGTCTCTAGGTTTGGTTCGAAGCAATGGGATATATACTTGTAAAACGTTAACACGACGAGGTGTTGCATATTTGTAAGATGCGAGCTGGGATTAAGCGAGGCCTTTGAAGGCCATTGAGATATATGCGAATATTTCCAGATCGTTAAGGTTAGAGATGGAGTTGTAGAAGGTTTTTCAGCTTCTGATCGAGTTCTAAGCGGCTGGTAAAAAGAATCACAAATGATTCAAGAGCCACAAACCACTCATGAGTATGGACAATTTCTGCTGGAAGCAAATCAAGTCGAGATTAAGGTACAAGCTGTGTCGTGAACAGGCGTTAGGACAGCTCAGACGATTTCCCCGTCGGAACTCGATATAGAGAGTACCTTTCGGCTAGATCATGAGGAAAGGGGGCAAGTTCCAAGTCTTACACACAGGACTGGGAAAGACAGACGTACGACCTGACAGTTCACAGCATCCTCGGGGGAGCCTGTTCGCAGCGCTTGTGTAAAAAGCAACTTAAAATTGAGTCTGGATGTCAAGGTGCATGCATAAGTCAGGCATGATGTGATGTTTTGTTATAAACAAACAACTCGAGTATCTTTCATAAGGAGGGATTGCAATGATGGGCACTTCACACATGCTTCGTGCGAAACAACCTTCACCAACAGGCTTCACTTGTACTGAAAGTCAGAATTTTGCAAATAACATGTAAGGTCCTTTCATCCGTTTTCAAGCTTGATGAGCTCAATTACCACAGATGGCAGGTTGAACTTAGAGACACTGTGAAAACATCCTTTATGCAGTTAAGTTTGCTGGCTGTGTCTTTGACAACGTCGGCCCCCACTTGGTTCACTGTCACCAAAAGGAGAAGGACACAAGGGCGATATGATAGACGCAATGACATGACATCAAAGTTGGCAGTGATCCTGGATACCTGGATGCTTTTAAGATGCCATTAATCAAGCGGTGGAGGAAGCAAGTACAAGGAGGATGATACTGCCAAGGCAAAGAGCAGAAGTTCCATTAAGCCTTGTGGTGTCAGGGTTCACAGATCCGTCTTAATTGGGTTCAGGCTCAGGAAAATCATTGACGCAAACCAACATTTATGCCACAGGCATGGAATGCAAAGCGCTTGTTTATTGCAGAAATGTCCGTACCAAATCCGAACTGGTCTCCATCCAAGAATGGGGATCATCAGCAGGAAATGGCGACAAATCGGTCTTCTCTTGCCTTGTATCCTCCCAACGCGGTGCGTACTGTTGGCAGGTTATTAGATTGCAAGAGGACAGGCAGATAAGTCAGGCGTCATGAATAAAAGTCTTGATCTCGAGTCCACTTGGAAGAGATTATGTAGCTTGAATTAGGGCTCAACAGCCGAAAATACGAGATATTGTCGACTTGGGCATGCAGTAAACCTCGTTGACTGGCTGCAACCCTGGGTACTTGAGTAAGCTCAAGCCAGCGATGCCGAAAACGGTGTGCCACACATCGACCATGTTACCAGGTCGATCCGAGATGCCGCCCTTCTCCATGTCCTGGCAGCGGAGGATGAAGGCAGCCAGCTGGCTCTTGTTGATCCAGTGTGTTTTGCCGATCATCTCCAGACTGCTTAGCACCCACCAACTATAGCAAACATCTTCCTTCTTCTCTGGCCGGCCATTGAGCCCACCACCAGCGATTTGCCGTTCGCTCAGCCACCTCCCGAGTCTCTCCTTGTCGATAAGGTCCTGCCTGCCAGCAATGGTCAGGGCAGCGACGCAGGTAAAAATTTGCCCGGCATGAGACTCGGCACCCGGGCTCACGCCGTAACCGCCATCAAAGTTGGCACAAGCTGCAATATGCTCAACGGCCTTGTCGACATCGACAAGATGCAGTAAGCCAAGGAGCGACAGCGCGTTAAAGGCACCGTAAAGGAAGCGCGTATCTTCCTCCCCCCACTCGTCGCCGGCGAACGTGCCAGTCTGGCGGTTCTGGAGACTTGCAATGTCTGTATTGACACGAAGTCAGTCAGCACCGAAGGACCAGAGCTGAGCGAACGAGACGGATGACGCGCGAGAAGACGTACACTTCCCCACCTGTTCCTTGCCCTTGCCGCGCTTCTCGAGCTCGTCGAAAGCATCGAGCATGGCGAGAATTTGCACCGCGCTGACGGTGGAGAGCATGTGCGCGTCGTGGCCGGGCGCCGCGCCGAACCCGCCATTCTCATGCTGGCATGACAGCACGAAGTCGATGGCGTCGGCGCGCGGGAGTGCGTCGGGATGGCCCAACAGGTGCAGAGCCGTCAGACCCCAGTACAGCCCGTTGAGCCGTAGGTGCTCCGTCAGCCAGTAGCCATACTCGTCCTTCCTAGTATCCAAGCTCTGGATGTACTTGACGTGAGCTTCGGTGGCCAGATGGAGCTCCTCCGGGATGTCGCTGAAGTCTTCCGACATGGCTGTGGTTTGTTCTAAGAAAAAAGTTAATGGGCTAGCAAGGTGAAGTTGGGCAGTCGGAGAAATCGAGGAATGTGCTGTGCTTTGATTGGTTCGGAAAAATATTGATTACATAATATTCCAGCTGGGCATCAGTTTCTTGGCATCATAGCCGCCGGCTTCTCGAAGCGACTTTGAACATTGCAATACCAACAGAATGACAGGCGCCATTGGCCGCCATGGTCACATCCTACCGCCGCGCGCTTCGATGAGGTCTGGAGGAGTTCATCATAAGTATCCATGACAGGGTTGGTGCGGATAACCGAATGCATGATGGCGCCGAGGAGGATGTTATCACAATCTTTTGTCTTACACATCAGTCAATCAATCTTGAAAGAGATGTGGCGGAACTTAAAAAGTGCGCCCATCGATTTGTCAAAGTGTTATCGTTTCCATGGACACTGGAAGGGTTTGGCTGAAACGCTTCCCGGCCGTTATACCAACCTCATGCGGACATAGTTGCGAGGCAGCTGATGTTCTAGAAAGATTCCAGGTTCGAGAAACAAAAACCGGAAGCTGAAGTTTGGCCTGATTGACGATCATCCTAGGTAAATTTAATGGTTTCTCTGACACAACAGTTAGCCGCATGCTTTTCCATGTCGGATACGCATCGCATTATCGAACATCAAGACATTGGGTCAGCAATTCATCTCTGGCTCCGGAGTTGACATCATGGTTCTCGTCGGCCTTCCGATGGGTTCTGGCCCTTGTAGATCTGAGCCAAGAAACACCCCGAGTTTCAGAACTGTCGTGTTCCTGAGCTAAATCGTTTTGGACTAGCGCAGAATGCCCCTCCTCCTGTCACCTTTTGGCTGTGTCTTGGCTCAAGCTTCCAGACGGACGGTTCGGCGAGCGAAGACACTATGGCCTAGATACTGAAGATGCGGATAGCCAAAACTTGAGGTACTCAACAGGTTACATGCTGCTGCCAGCTTCCATACTATCGTACCTTCCTTTCCATGAATCCAAGGAAAGCATCATAGGATTTGCCTTCACTGTCCTAACACTGTGTAAATCCATATGCAACAAGCCGTGCGGCACGTGGTGAAGGTAGTAGATCAGCGACCGCCTTCTTCAACCTTGTTTACAAGTTTCGGCAATATCATATCTATCTTCTCTGACCTCGATTGGCGTTGTTGTAAGCAAGAATGATTCGAAGACGGCCGTCTGGGCCAGCTCGTGCCGCCCTCAGGGGCAATCAAAGTGGGGGGATACCGTGATGTGACCCCTCCCAAACAGCGGTTGTTCCCTTGCTGACGACAGCCAAGGCGCCGACAGTCCCTTTGTTCACAGGCATGGCTTTGATGGCTGACCCAGCCAACTGGCTTCGCCATCGACACCATTCCTCATTCATGGATTGCTCATTGCATGCCTTTGAGGACCCACATCTTTTCTCATGCTCTTCAGTTGACCCCCAGAAGAGAGAATTTGTTGCTGACAAAGGTGCAAGCACCGGGGGCGGAGTGCCCTAATTGCCATCGCATGGATACTTGTCAATCTTGATTGTTGAGAGAGGACATCGGGCGCTTAAAAGTGTGCGTGTCGGTATGTACAGCCTACCTACAACATTTGCAATCGAAAGTTCCTGGCCTCGGCGCCCGGGAGCAACCCCTGGCAGCAGATCGTCTGGGTTGTCCGCGGCTCGCCGTAGTCAAGTGCCCTGTGGGGATGATCTCACTTGTCTCAGAAGCGCTTCCGGAGCTCTAGGGATTGCGCAGTTAACAGAGGACGCTCTAGACTTCGGCATTCGTATCCGGTGTCAATGCTGGAAAATCAGGACACACGCAGAGCCGTGTGGAGCGTTGACCGTGGCCTTTCCCAGGCGGATTTCCCCGAATGTTTCTGCAATTTGTGAAAGTCGGGCAAGTGTGCTAGGTGAGATGGTGGTCGTCAGTTGTGTGTTGAAAACTTGAGTCCAATCGTTTCAGCTTCCTGGCGTCGTCGGGTTTTCGCTTGCAGAGTGCGGGCGACGAATCACGCTCACAGACGCCAAGTCGCAGAGGTCTGGCATCAGAGGTGGTGGGTCTGCAGACTTGGAGCCCCTTGCTCATTCGCGTCCGACCTCGCCAAAAAAAAGTGTGTGCCTTTCCACTCCAGTTTCCTCAGAATTGTCGATTGGAATCGAGGCGCTTGCAGTGCATTGCAGCGCAGAAAAGGGGACAATAAAATGATGGAAACAAAGTGAAAGTGCGGCCCACATTTGACCCGAGTCTGAGCCTCGCCAGGGCCGGCGCCATCTTTCAAAGTGCCCTTCCCTTCTCGGTTGTTGTTGTCTTTTTGCAGCTGCTTGGTGGGTCCCAAGCCCGAAGACAGGCACGGGGGTGCGAGGCCCAGCCAAGGAGCTAAGCAGCCAGAGCCAGGCCTGGGGGGGTGTCCCAAACCGAAATGCCCCTTCTCTTACAGCATTCCTTGACCATTTGTCTGGCTGTGTGTGCCCTCCTCGTAGCCCGGTTCCTGCTTCAACTCGACCCCTCCATCTTTCGCACACACTTCCCTCGCTCCCTCCCGTCATCTTCGATTCGTGCCTCTCTTTTGCAAATCTGGGACGAGCAAACCGCTTATCTGGGGAGGAGGGTTCCATCTGCTGCATCTGTCGCAGACGGCAATCCGCCTATTTTCCCATTTTCCCCATTTCACCCGACCCTGACGCTGAGCTTCCCGGCACTGCGGTGTGTCACTGTTGCGCAACTCACACAACCCCTAAAATCCATACAATCCACAACCTACAACCACAACCCACGCAGCAAAGCAACAAGCTGCAGCTGGCTGCCCGCTGGCCCCTGATTTTCCTGCTTGACTCCTTGCCTGTCTGGGCGGTTGTGCCCATCATCCGTGCCTATAGTTTGCGCCTACACTGGCAGAGTGGGCGCAGAAGTACCTACAAGCGACATCAGTCGCTGAGATAGGGCGCATTGCGCGAATCAGGACCCCGTCCAGGAGACCAGCCCGATTCAAACATCTGCGACAAGGATAACCGGACCCATCCCGCCGTTACTGTGACCAGGTGGCCCGGTCGCGCGCGCTTGGCCAAGTGCCAGTCGGTGATCCCAGCACCAGCATGCCTCGGAAACCTGCGCCGCAGCCGCTCGCTCTGGAGCACTCCGACTCTCGCCCCGTGCCCGTGACCGAGACTGTTTCCAACCCCAATTCAGCATCCGATCAAGCATCTCCCCGATCACCGCGATCGCCTGTCCGTCGTGGCCAGAAGACTCCAGATACCACAGGAGAAGCGCCCCTGCAGCTTGCCAACGTCCTGAATCAATCAGGAAGATCGCCGCGAGAACACCAGCGCCCGTATCAACAGCAGCAGCAACAACAGCCGTCCCCGTCGCAGAAGCCGGACCGGCCATTCCAGCAACAGCAACAGCAACAGCAGCAGAATCAGATTGAGAGCCAACAGCAGCCAGAGGAACGCTCGCTGACTACGCCGCGAGGTCGCCCGCCCGGCCAACACCACCTGGGCCACAAATCGCGGCACGACGAGGACAAAGCGTCCAAGTCGGGCTTCTTTTTCAGCTTTGGAAAGTCTTCTAAGTCGTCTGATCGTGCCGCAGCCCATCAGCATACGAGCATCCGCGCCAACATCATGTCCAGAGACGCAGATCGCCCATCACCCGCGAAGCAAGGCACCAAGGCCTCAGGTATGCAATATTTATTCCCCTGCACATAAGAAGTTTGATGACATATGCACCGTGATCGTGCGACTGGAATGCTCGGCTGTTGCCGGCGTGCAGGCTGCGTGCGGGTTATCTATTCGCTTGCTTTGGTCCTGCCTGTCTCGGGACCAGAGATGGCTAACAGCAATGACAAATACAGATTCAGAGGTCCCAAGTCAGAGATCGAATACTCCAGGGCCCTCTCGATCTGAATTGTCTCTGGCTTCTTCGTCTACAGACAACACCGATCTTCCCTCGAACCATTCTGGCACCGGAAAGAAATCCAAGTCCAAACCGTTCAACCTACTCAGCCGCTCGAGGTCCATCAACAAAGAGAAAGACGGCAAAGATACGCCGAGTCCAAAAGAACAGCCTGCAGCGCCGGCCAAAAGCTCCGAATCCGACCGACCGCAGACATCGGCAGCCCTAAAGACCGCACCGCCTCAGACACATGACCGTTCTTTTAGAGAAATGATGTCATCGGCCGTTCGGCACCACTCTGCCGATCGGTCTCAGGGCAGGGATGGTGGGAAAGGAAGGGACAAGGATCAGGAAAAGGAGCACAAGGACAAGAGTTCGCAGAAGGAAGGAGTAGGCTCGTTCCTGAGCAGCATTAAGCACAGCAAGGCGGCGAACTTTGTGAGCAGCAGGTTATTCGGTACCAGTCTGACTCGTGAGCCGGTCCCGCCAAAAGAGCCAGAGGTAGATGATGAGCACTACGTGCTAAAGGTCATCAACCTGCCTCTGGTCGAGCAAACACGCTTGACTCGGATATCCAAGCGACTTGAACATTCGCGCGATAAGACCGAGTTCTGGATGCCAGCATTCCCATGGAGGGCAATTGACTACCTGAACTACAAGGGAACGGACGTCGAAGGGCTGTACCGCGTGCCCGGGAGCGGACCCCAGATCAAGAAGTGGCAGCGGAAGTTTGATGAGGGTAGGTGACATGTGGGGATTGCTTCGACTGGACTTGTGCTGACAGGATGCACAGAGCTTGATGTCGACTTGTTCGAACAGCCCGATCTATATGACATCAACATCATCGGCTCCATGCTGAAGGCTTGGCTGCGAGAGCTCCCTGATGAAATCTTCCCCAAGGAAGCCCAAGAGAGAATCGCAAGAGAATGTGCCGGATCCGAAACAGTTCCGGAGTTGCTCGTAGAGGAACTTTCGAACCTACCGCCGTTCAACTACTATCTGCTGTTCGCCATTACCTGCCACCTCAGCTTGCTCCTAGCGCATTCAGACAAGAACAAGATGGATTTCCGCAACCTGTGCATCTGCTTCCAGCCGTGCATGAAAATCGACTCCTTTTGCTTCAAATTCCTGGTATGCAACTGGCGCGAGTGTTGGAAGGGCTGCAAGAACGAGGCAAAGTATATCGAAGAGGAGTATAAATTGTTCGAACAGCCGCCACCGACGAGGGCATTAACCCCACCGAAGCCAGATAGTGAGGAGGAGAGGCAACAGCAACAGCCTCAGCCAGCCCCGCCGCCGCAACAGGAGGAACGCAACGTTTCTTCGTCTGACAGCAGCAGGAGTGGGAAGAGTGGTAGCTCAGAAGGGAAGGGCAGATTAAAGAAAAAGCTTTCCGAGGGCGATGACACGGGCGCGGTGAAGACCACGACCCTGACTATTGATCCCGGCCGCGAGATTACTACTAAGACAGGCGAGCTACGGCCACTCTCGCCGATTAAGCCGCTGTCTCCGTTGAATTTCTAACGATTGAAGCAACCGATGGAGCTTTTCTAAAATGCATGAAAAGACGACGTCGCTGTTTCTCGGACCGCAGGCAGCTTTGCAATCAAGATTTCTCTCTGGGCAAGGCCTTCTGCTTCTCCGTCTGCAAGTCAGGGGGAGTGGGTCCTCGGAGCTGACGATATGAAGTCGGCTGATCATCTTCGCTTCGTTGTTTTAAAGTTTTACCCACATGCTTTTGTTGTTCTTCCTCTCTGTGCGCGGTTGAATACCCGTCGTTACTCTGGTTCACATACACTTCTGTTTTTGTTGTTCAATTTCCCCTTCTTTCCCAGTCTTTGGACCCCATTTTATTTCTTTCCTTTTTTTTTTTTTTAACTGTTTGTTCTCGATGGGGTATTAGTAATGAGCAGGGAAAACGGAGCATGCTGGTTTCTGGTTTTTTTCTTCTAGGGTCATCAAGTGGGTGAATTGAGGATAACGAAGGCGAGCGGACCGACTGTTATCTGCCAACCGTCCTTCTAGACCATACTGGTCTAAGATCTTCAGCATCCAGGATGGGTGGGGAAAGCATGGAATGCACATAACAAATTTTCGAATTGCCAGGGGCGGGCTTTTGACATTCAGGCAGAGAGGATGGATGGGGATTTTGCATGTACAATAAGGGGGCAAGGGAGGGAGTAGCTCTGAGAGCTACCACCACAACCGCAGTAATGATGAGCCGGGAAGCGTCGCGCCGGGACACTGGATGGCATTTTACCTTAGGTACCTAGAGACACACGAGGGTTGGTTTGCACCGGAGGATATTTCGAAATGAACAGTTGATACATTTTTTTGATTTTTTTTCCTTCCTTCCGATCCTTTCTCTTAATTACCACGGTACCCCGTTACAGCCCTCATAACGCCGGTATACAGTTTATACGTAGGTAGGTGTAGAACCAAAACCCAACATGAACGCCATGAAATGCCATGAATGTCGACATTACATCCCAAAAGAAACCTCCCAGCCCAGCAATATATCCCGACACAACCCCCATCCCCAATTTGCTGTCCTCCCTCCTCCACTCACTTCTTCCCCATCTTCTCGGCCGCAATCCTCTGATTCCGCAGCATCTGCTTCTGATTCTTCTTGACCCTCGCCTTGATCTCCCTCCGCTTGTCCCCCAGCACGCTCGGCTTGCGGAACATTTTCCAGTTCTGGGTCGGCTTAAACGCCTC
>JAAFKN010000369.1:0-14277 GCA_011800035.1 Thermochaetoides dissita | reverse complement strand
TGGGTGAAGAAGTTTGGGAGAGGGGAGCAGTAAAGAGTAATGAGGAGTAAGAAATAAGAAGGTTGTGCGGGAATACTGTGTCCATGGAGTTAGGAAGTCATCAGTTCCTGCAATCTACGGCCTCACTGCCGTCCTGCCCACATTACTAAGCATTGATGGTTTATTAACGGATCAAGATGTGTGCCTTTGGGGAAACTTTGCAGCAGCTCGAAAAGGAGGCAGGACAGCAAGTAATACGAGACTTGTCCCGGATTACATTGAGCCTCTGTTTGCGTTATCCATGTGTGAGAGAAGCCTGGAACTGCTTCGGGACAAATCGCCGTCCCATTCATATGTTCATTGTGCTACCTATTCCTGTTTCTGCTGCATTAAGGAGGACGGTTTCATCACCCACTAGACGTTTGCAGCAAGCCTTCCCTCTTCCCATCACGTCTATTCATACAGTCTGTCGTCTATGTGACCCAATATTGTGGCGTGTATGTTGGCCTTGCCAGATGGCATTGACTCGAACCAATCTATCAACGAGCCTTCTTAGACTCCTTGCCCTTCTTGGACCCCTTAGCACCAGGCTGGATACGTGCCATCATCTCCTCCTTGGTGATTAAGTGATCGATGCGCTCCAACAACCCGAGCAGGCTCTTCATGTTGTAACTCCACTCGTTGAGGATGTCGTCGGCATCACGAGGCTTAGCGAAGCTCACAGTGCGAGCAGGCCGGTCGATCTTCGCATAGATAGTCTTTGACGTGACAAGCTCGCTGATATATTTCTCCGTCTCGTCTTCCGTCAGGTCGAGCAGTTGCGTCAGCCGGTCCATACGGATGCGCGTGTAGTAGCGGGCCACCACGCGCACATTGTGCTCGATGACGCGCTTGCGCAGATCCTGCCACCTCTCGAACGCCTTGTCGTCGGGCGACTGCCCAGGAGCGGCGTCGAAGACGTCGGTGCTGAGCAAGTGCGGACCGAAAACCTTCGACACCTCGGGCCACCGCATCAGTTCATGGACAGTAAACAACTTCAAGAGCTCAGCATCCTCGGGGACCATAGCATTCCGAGGCTCTTTGCTGATTCTGTGCAGGAGATCATGCTGTTCGTTGTCGTGCGGCGCGAGAATGACGAACCAGATAATCCTTTGCAACGTCTGCGGGCTAGGTTAGTATCATAGAATATCCAAAGCACTTCTGAGGGTCCATACCGCGCGCAGCTTCTCCGGGTCTTGCTCGACAGCCTCTGTGTCCAGCACTTGTCTATAGTGCTTGCACACATCCAGGTACCGACCGTCGTGCTTGGCCAGGGTGATCTGCTGGCTGTAATATTGGAGCTTGAGCTCCTCGACGTCCTCCTCTTCCGCCGGAGCCTCCTCCTCCTCTGGCTTGGGCTTCTTCTCGCGCTCCTTCTTTTCTTTCTCAAGCTGCTCGGGTGTCTTCTTGGGCTTCCGCGCCAGGTAACGAGTGCTGATCTTGCGGCTGAGAATGCCGGCCTGTGTCCAATCGCCAATCTCGATGCAGAGCGCTACCTGGGCTAGGATGAATTCGACCTTCTCGCGCCGGGACATAGACCCGAAGGTTTCTACTTGGAGCTCGCAGAGCGTGTCGGTGGCGGCCCGTAGGTCGCCCTGCTGCTTCTTGATGTCGGAGAGGATCTTGGTCACACGGGCACGCTCAACCTCGACGAAGATCTTGCCCTCAGTGACTGTGCGGAGAGTCTCGATAACGGAGAGCTTGGTCTCCATGTTTGGTGTCTCGTTCAGGAAGCCCATGACGGTCTGGACCATCTTGGTGATGGCCTGCTTCAGCTGGCCATGCTTCTTGGAAAGCACCAGGGTCTGATCGTTGAGAAGGCCCCAATCGCCGGCATTCTTGCAAAGGGTGACAATGGTAATCAAGACCCGCGATGTTGTGGCGAGGTCGGAGGCCTGGCGAGCCTGCTTCTCGAGTACCGCGAGCTTCTCGATGGCGGCATGGAGGTCTTTCTACGCAACAGAGCATCAGGAGTTTGGTTCAAAAGCAGTTTGGGTTGTGAGAGAAACAGGTAGTACCTTTGCAAGCTGCTCGGCCTCGGGAATCAGCTTGTCGGCCTCCTTCGAGTAGTCCTTCTCGGGCTTCAATGCTGCGTCCGCCATAGTGAATGATGGTCCAGCTGCACGGTTTAGATTGGCAGTATTTGCTTATTAGGTGACTTGATCTGTGCCCGAGATACGTACAGGCACGTAGTCCTGCGGGGGAGGGGCAGCGGAGCGTAAGGTAGCTGTGAGGTCGTCAAGGTGGGTTGGCTTGAGGTATAGGTTGGGGTTTGCTTCAACACACCACAGTCCAAGGCCCACGTCAGTTCGGTCTCTGCCTGCTGCTTCGTGGAGAACCCACAAGGCTGCGAAGCTGGCAGCTGCAAGGCTGAAGCCCAATGCGGGGTCCAGATTTGTCGACCCCACACGAGTTGCGCCTCATGCTGAGCCATATGTGGCTTCATGCACGGGCTTATACAATCTTGTGGGGCTCTCGAGCTTTGACCACCGGAGAGAATGGCCCGGAACCCACCATATCCTTGACGGAACCTTGTAGGTTCTGCCTTGACTGTTGCGCGGATCCGCAAGGCTGAGGCCCAGAAACTTGGAGCAACCTAGAGGCCAGAAGCCAGAAATGAGAACGGCAAACATCAACCAAGTTGCCAAAGTGCCTGTCACCAACCATCTCATGGACGTCTTGGCTTTTGATAAGGCAACCTGCCAATGCTTGGTTCTTTTGGTCCATTCAGCTTTTGGGGGCGACTATCTTAGGGTTCTTTTGAGACCCAGGTAGATCGGCTGGAGATTGACAAGAAGTCAAAGCTCTCTCATCTCAAAAACTCAAAAACTGGGCCATGGACAATGCATCCTGGCAGCTGCATGACGAAATCCAGGAGACACGGAAACTGCATGCGATGGTCTTCTGCAAAGGCTTGCGAGTTCTAAGCATACTGTCTACTGTATGCTAGATAGATAATCTGGAACGCAAGCGATTTGCAGCTCGCAGCGTGGCTTGGCCATTCTTCCTGCTGCAATTCCCACGTGGGAAAGCTTGCGGCTCTCCAGAAGCGAGGACCCCTTGTCGCGACCCCGACGATCGGAGAAAACGCCGATGGTTCCGTGCTCTTCATTCCCAGAAGAACCAAAGTGGAAATCCAATCGCCGTCGGGATACACTACTTGTACACTACAGGCTATTGCCACCCTGTGGGCGTCTTTTTGTTCGTCTCCTGGATGTCATGCGTTTGCGCGTTTCTTTGTACAAAAATACCTAGTCTCGACCCCAGAAGGATAAGGTTCCTGGCTGATTAAAACTGGGCTGTGGCCTGGAAGTAATGATCTGTTTTTGTGCAGAAGCCTTGTCATACAGCGGCTTCCCTCTCGGTTCATGTGACCTGGAATCGATCATCACAAACAACCCCGCGCTCGCCGTAGAGATTCTCGTGGCCAAGACTCTTTCTTCTCTGCCTGTTCCGTGTCTGATGCTTCTTGCCGGCTCCGGCCCAATCATCAGTGCTGTGGGCGCTGTGCTTTCAGGGAAGAGCTTGGGCTTGCAACCTTGCGCGGTTCATCCGCTAGCGTGGCCCTGCCCAGCCGGCGGACAAACTCTTCCCCCCACTCTTCTGGACCCCCTTTGAGCTTGGAGCCCGGACGTTTGATGAAGGAAGCTCCAAACCACGCAACCCCTTCATTATCAAATCCACCGCTGCAGGCAATCAAGCCCCCTTCTGGCTGCATTTTCATTGCATTAAAATCCGGGGACAAACGGATGATTTGCGCTTTGTGGGCCTCTTGAGACTCGGGATCCGTTGCTTCGTGCTCTCGGGGTGTATCGTGCTTTTGGTCGGGCAAGAGGGCCACAAGAGACGGCCAGGCCCTTGTCTTGTTAAATTCGAATCCCGTTCGTTGCCTTCGTCCGTGACAGGCAACAAACTCCGTCGGTGCTTGTTATCACGACCTTGCATCTCGATCTTCGCCCGTGAGGTTCCAGTGCTCGATTGATCTCGACACAGAGCTCATCCAGCCTGGCCGAGGCCCCGGAGACGCTGACATTCCGCCAATCGAAGTCTCATTCACAGTTCGACATTGAGATCACTGGGGCTCATTCATTCCCTTAGCGCTCGGCACGCGCGGCGTCGGATGCCCGCCCTCGGTTTGGGAACGAAGTGTTCAAGCCTCGCCCTCAATGACCTGGACATTCCACCGCAGCTGTCGACTCGAACTCAGTGATTCTCGAATTCAGTATCCTCTGTCAAGTGCAGGCTGAGCAAGAGATTCCGTCCATCGCCCTTAGGATATTCCGGTTCGGTTCTCGAATGTTGCTATCGTTCCACAACCACCAGAGCTTGTACTCCCAAACCTGTGCGCCATGGCGAACCAGCAAGCACTCAACGAATCGACTGGGGAAGTGTCTGTTACAGTGACCGAGCTGCAACTTCAACCAAATCCAAAGAAAAGGGGCAGGAGAGATGACGAGGTCTCCTCACCAATAACAGTCGAAACTCTCCTGACCAAGCCGGAAACTTTGAAGTCACCAACTGCCAGAGCTGTCTCACCGCAACCTAGGACAAAAAGCCCGAGCACTGTTGCCCGGCACCCATCGTTCGCTGCCAACTCCGACGGGTCTATCCACTCACTACCAGAAAGCTCAACCTCCGTACCATCTTCCCTCCCTTCCGATCCGGTAGCGACGTCAGTGTCCCGTCAACCATCTGTCGAGCCTGGCGGGGTGTCCCCTGAGTACCCTTACTCGAACCCTCTTCCTGCGTCCGGCTCCCCAACCGTCGACACCAACAACTTGAATGATGATGCTAAACGCAAAAGCGCCAACTACTACGATGAAGATCACCAGGCGGCCCTAATTCAGGCGGAAGAAGGCACCATCGTCATCGACAGCGACGGCGAAGGTACTGATGATGGCTATGAGACAGATGCCCATACAGCCGCTTCCACATCACTAGCTGAGAGTGTACGGGATTATGTGTGGGAGAACGGCCGCCGTTATCATCGGTTTCGTGAAGGGCGGTACAACTTCCCGAATGACGATATTGAGTATGTAACTTCTTCTCGATTCGCTCTAGAAACGCTGTTCGCTGACTCAACATTCGCAACTCTATAGACAACAGCGTGAAGACATGAAGCATGCCATGGTCAAATTGCTCTGCGGTAACCAACTTTACTTCGCGCCCATTGGGGACAATCCTCATCAAATCCTGGACATTGGCACAGGCACCGGAATTTGGGCCATTGAAAGTAAGGGAGATGCGTGTCTGCAAAGCCTTAGTCAAATGAGCTTGACTAACCGTATTACAAAGTGGGTGACTTATTCCCGAGCTCAAATATCCTCGGGATCGATCTAAGTCCCATTCAGCCCGAATGGATACCCCCCAATGTCCGCTTCATGGTAGATGATGTTGAGTACGTTGTTCCCACCTTTCGTTTGGTCCAAGCTGGAAGACAGTGCTAACAGTCCTCAAGAAGCCCGTGTGTACAACCGTTATCATGGACTACGTGTATTGCTGTATCGCTGACATACAGCTTTGAAGGTGGCTCCATCCCCGCAATTACTTTGACTATGTCCACAGCCGACATACTGTGCAGGCCATCCAAGACTGGCCGAAACTGATGCGGCGGGTTCTTGAGTACGTCTTCGTTGTCCCCACCCAGCCTTGCCATACCATATCTGCTAACGTTTGTAGACACCTGCGCCCAGGCGGCTGGTTTGAACTACAGGAGGTTTACCACTACCCCATTTCGTTGAACAACTCGATGTCGCCGGACCACCCAATAGCGAAGTACTGGAGCTTGATCAGCGAGGGCTTGGGCAGGCTGGGAGTCCCATTCTTTGCGGTGGCCAATGGGAGACTGGCCAACATGATGCGTGAATGTGGCTTTGTCAACGTTACCGAACGCATCCTACAGATCCCGATCGGCACGTGGCCCAAGAATAAGGTACTGAAGACGGTTGGGCTTTACTGGAGGACCATCCTGCTGGACGGAATCCAGGCTATCGCTCTCGGCCCGCTTACTCGGGGCCTCGGCTGGACCCGGGAGGAAGTGGAATTATTCCTGGTTGAGGTGCGCAGTGCCTACCAGGACAACAGCATATTGGCTTACATGCCGATGCATATCATTTATGGGCAGAAGCCTCTGAACTACTAGTACATGTGTACTGGATCCAGGGGAAGATGCTAAGTGCTGGGAGGGTGGGACAATTTTCCATAGATATAGATAGACATGGTTGGGATGTCTTGGATATTTTGAGCTGTGTAGATGGTTGTTAGGTTTGGCTTTGGGATGACGAGATGATACCACTTTTGTAATTGACTTCTACCAGCAGTCGTAGCATGGCATTGCTGCCGGATTCACCATCGGAATCAGCTACTGAATTCAGTCAGGTATGACACGGAGCATGTGGATGTGCCTGGAGAGCAATGTCTACAATGTTTGGTATGCTTGGGGAACATAGGGAGGAGAAAATTCCGAGAAGCCATACATGAGGTGCGCAATTATTTTGGGTAAGTCAAGGCTCTGAGAGGATGTAGACGACCAGCTGGATGACTCCGTCGAGGAGGTAGGTTGTGCAAACCCATGCAATGCTTGGACCTGGGTACATCACCAGGGGGTTTGAGCGCCCATCCCGCATTCTCTTTTTGTGGGTGGGTTGCGATGATCCCGAACCCTCAGTCCCAGAGCGCCACGGGGTGGATAACCAATCAACGGTGCTATCCCTCGATACCCAGATGCAAGCATCGAGCGAGATCCAGCAATGCATGAGCAAGGATGTTCGTGCGGCGGTCAACCGGGGTTAGTGATGATGATGATGATAACCTGTTCCCAAGAGAGTGTTCCGTACACACGTGGATGTGCTAGGCAGCAGGTATCAACCCATTCTGTTTTCTTGGAGCATCCCACTCCGCTGAATTTGCAGAGCAGAAACCATATGCTTGTGGATGGGGTGCCGAAGCTCTCGAGATGACAGCAAGGCTAAGAACGCCGGGAGCAGAACCCGGAGTCATGCAGAAGGACAAAGATGGAGTGTAGCGATGCGGCAGGGAAGACCGGCAGGACAGCCCCACTACGGAGACCGTGCGAACGCACAATTCCGCGACGAGCAGCACAACGATTCTCACGATGCCGCAATGCCACGATTGCCAAGTGCGGAAAGAGTTCAAGGTGCATCCCACCATGCTGGGAAGGGCATGGTCGACTGCCCAAAACATCGAAGGTATCGCAAAACCCCCGCTTTTGCGGTTTTTAGCACAGCGTGCACCAATCGGGGCGCCTCATTAACTTCCGCGTCTGCCCCTCTTGGCGTTGCTGCCAGCTGCTGATGGGGACGAGCACCCACGTTTGCCAGTCTCCCTCTTCCGCTCCCCCACCCCCCAATCCACTTCTGGTTTGATTCCATGCAGAAAGAGAGGAGCTCCGCCCCAATTTTTTGTCGTCCCTTGCTCCCGTTTCCTCGGGTTTTTGAGGTGCACGCGGCCGTGACGGCACGCTTGGTCGGTAGCGTGGTGCCAAGCCTTGGAGCGGCAACGGCCCAACACCAACACCCAGATTGGCTCGATCTTTCTGGTTCAAAACTGTGGAGCCCGACTGCCTCTTTTCTGGCGACCATCCTGATCCTCTTCGAACTTCTTGAGTGATGCTGGAAGAGGGCAACATCTCCATCTGTTTCCCCTTTCCGCGATGCAACATGGATTTTTAAGGCGTGACTGAGGAAATAGATGCATGTTGGAACTCGCCTCGTGTCCGCAACCCAGAACCATGGGTGTGGTCTGATCGAGGGCAACCAGCCCGGCGACTGTTCTCGCGGTGTCGGCGACCAACGTCGGCACTACGCCAAAAGCTCCAGTATCTTGCCGATCGATTGCTAACCTGCGGTCTCGGCTGGGACCACTAAGCAGGTTGGCGAGGTCACGGGTGCTGCATTTGGCAGCTTCTCGCCCACCGTCCCGACAATGTCGAGGCATTGGCACAAAATAGTCGGTGCGAGGAGGGAGACACCATCTTTTCCGTCATGTCATGTGTATACCATACAAACTATCGCGTGGGCTTGGACGTGCAGCTAGCAGAGAGATTGACGCTGCGGTTGCTGTGCCAGGCATCTCTCGGTCGCCGGACGGAGAACTGGAGCTGCTGTAAGGCACCTCGGCAGTGTGGGATTCCTGCGAGCGCCGGCTGTTTGCATTTGTGCAGTCTCCATGGACATGGGACGGGTCGTGGAGGATGCATGGGACCATCCATCCGTCAGTTGGGCCCATCGTTCCGCCCAAGCGGAGTTTGTTGGCTTTTCAAGCTCGTCCCCAGGCCTTTTGGAACCCCGGTCTCACTGCAGGAGTGGCTTGGCTGCCTGTGATCCTGCAAGATACAAAACTCCTTTCACCCCAACACTGAGCTGCATTTGGAGAGATAACTCGGTTTGAGATTGCTCTGCCGGTACCTCACTTTGCGCCTCATTCTTACGAACCATCCTGCCCTTCAGTCCTAAAGGTATGTATGCATGTGCCTCTGTGAAGCATGGTCTGTGACCCCACCAATTACATGCAGTGCCATTGTGCCCTCCCCTGCTGCATTCTCCCACTTTGTGCTCCCACAACTCGACCCGATCCAGCTGCCTGGGTCGGCGAGCTATAATTGTTCCAGGCGTTCCTCTTACAAGACGTGAGGGCAACCAACACGTTTGTAAAAACAGTTCAGTATCCATTGCATCTGACAAGTTTGGTCCGGGCAGAGTTAATCCGATTGGATTGAGCCTATCTCTTTATTTTACTTCTGTTTTCATATGCAAAAAGTTGAGACTTACACTTTTTTCTTCAACAGGTTCATACAGAGCCAAACGCTGCACTGGGGTGTTTGCGGTTTCAACTCGGGTTATCTGCTTCAAAACTGGCAGCTCTATTGGTCAGGTAGGTAACACAATGGGCCGAATATTATTCTTTACATCGGCTCAGATATCATGATTTAGCCGCCTGGACTGTCTCAGCTGCAGCCAGCAGCCAAAAAGGCTGAGGATGGGTTGATGTATCTATCATGACTGCTGCCAACATCACACAGCTTCACTTAATATGGCACTCTTTTATTTTGGGCGTTCATAGCTAACCTCTCATCATGTCTCCAGACCTGGATTCACCTGACTTTTAGGGCCGAATTGTCTTAAGCGTCAAGATGACCAAGAAGTTCAAGCTTAGCACCATCTTCAATGGCACCAGCTTCAGCTCGCCTGCTGGGGATGAGGAGACCAAGAAGCAGAACCGCCGGTCTTTCTCACTGGCCACTTCTCTCAAGAACCTGAAGGAGGGGAAGACCAAGCCAGAGTCTGGTTCCAACAGCGGCGACAGCACGGCCGAGAGCCAGCCAACATCCCGCATGGCCGCTCTGGCCCAGCAGATCGCCCGGGATACCGAGAAGCTCGAGGCGTATATGAGCGAGAACAACCTTCCCATCCCTACCGGTGACGTCGACTCGCCGTCACAGTACCCTAAGTTGCCTGAAGATATCCAGCGTCTCAAGCAGGATATCATTGCTGCTACCAGGGAGCTCAACCGGCTGGCCCATGGGCCCCAGGAGTCTTTGAGATGGGGTGTCTGGGCGGTGAGCATTCACTTCCCTCTTGAAGACTCAAAGATGGAGCTGACAGTATGATGGCAGTTCCTTGATGTCCTTGCCCTTACCATTGTCAATCACTTCGGTATTGGTAAGGTTGAGGCGGCATTCTTACCTCTAAAGCCTTCCTGACACTAACCTTCCCAGCCAAACTTTGGCCTCCCAATGAGACCATCACGCTCGCCGAGCTGCAGACCAAGACTGCTCTTGACCCCATCAACCTGGCACGCGTTCTCCGCGCTGCCATGACCAACGGTATCTTCCGCGAGCCGGAGCCGGGCGTGATCGCACACACCGCGGCGTCTCGGGCCCTCGCCGAAGACGACAACCTGCAGGCCTGGATCGGCTTCAACTGCGAAGACATCTTTCCGGCCTCCGCCCACGTCCTGCAGGCGCTCAAGGCGTTCCCGGAGGCCACGTCGCTCACGCGCGCCGGCTTCCAGTTCGCTTTCGACACTGTCGACCGGGAGCCCATGTTCGCCACGTTCGGCAAGGACCCGGCGCGTGCGCGCCGTATGGGTAAGGCCATGGTCAGCCTGACGGGCGGCGAGGGCTACGAGCCGAGCTACTTTGTTGATGTTGAGAAGGGCGGCTATGACTTTAGTGATCTTGATGCCAAGGGCGGCGTGTTTGTTGATGTCGGTGGTTCGCACGGCTTCATCTGCGTTGATCTTGCTCAGCGCTACAAGAACATGAAGTTCGTGGTGCAGGATTTGCCGAAGACGATCGACACTGCGCCCAAGCCCATCCATTCTGATCCTCAGGTTGCTAACCGCATTGAGCTGATGGCTCATGACTTCTTCACTGAGCAGACGGTCAAGGGCGCCGATGGTAAGCTGTCTCCTGCTTCCCTTCTCATACGGGAGGATCACACTAACATGATCTCACTTTAGTGTACTACTTCCGCTGGATCATGCACAACTACTCGACACCTTATGCGGTGCGCATCATCAAGAACCTGGTGCCGGCACTCAAGCCGGGCGCCCGTGTCCTCATCAATGACCACTGCCTGCGCGAGCCTGGCGCTGAGAACGCATGGGACGAGCGTGTCATGCGCCACATGGACCTCGTCATGCTCACGCTGCTCAACGCACAGGAGCGTACCGAGGCCGAGTTCCGTGAGCTGTTCCGCGCAGCGGACGAGGGCTTCGTCTTTAAGGTGAGAATCCTGTCTGTTAAAGGAGTGAGTAATAGTTTATTGCTGACATGCTTGTTTATAGGGTGTTCGCAGAGCCCCTGGCTGCCGGATGAGCGTCATCGAGGCTGTCTGGAAGCCGGATGAGGTGGGGAAGGAGGAAGCAAAGAAGGAAGAAGAGAAGAAGGAGGAGCCCAAGGAGGAGAAGACTGAGGCTGCTGAGCCGGCTCAGAACTAATCGTTACTGGAGCTTGGTGAGCAGTTGGATACGGAACTCAATACCACGATGAGGACAATTGGGAGATGGAAAGGTCTGTATTTCTGCTTTGTTCGATACCCAGTAGTTTGGCCTTGGCTGTATTGCGTATGTAATGCTAGTGAAACTGTACGGCCTCTGCGAGCAATATATGACTTAATGTCTCTTCACTCAGATGTTCTCTTCATCGATGATCTTGATGTTGGTCACTTAGCAAAGTCCGTTTCAGAGAAGGCGCGTAGGAGAATCCACGACTGGAACCTGTGATGGTGGAGGGCGCGAGCTTCCTGGACGCGCGGTCACGTGCAGGAAGCCTGGGCCTTGATGCCTTACATTGAGATTTTTCATGCCTGGGAAGTTAGGCAGCAGCAACTGCTCTCTGTTTCTTGCTATGCTCGTTTCTCCGGCATCCTGCCATCTAATATTGCTGGCAACCGTTGACCATGGTTGACCGTTTATACAGGTTCTAGATCATGGCTAACGGGGGTAGTGATTGTTGAACGGACATAAAAGGAAATTTAGCGGTGTCCCCAATGCTTCTGTAGTCTGTATGTGCATCTCTCTGTCTGCATGTCTCGCAGTGGAATGATCACGAGATTTAACGTCGATTGGTTGTCCTGGAAGGGAAAGCGATTGCTCGAAGCAGGCGAAAGCTCAAGGAATGCGCTGTGCGGCCGCATCGTCGCTCAGCGCTGAGACACGGCCGCGCAACCCGACGACCAGCGGCCGATTGAATGTTCTCGAGCTACAATGGACCTTAGGTCTTAGCACAGAACATGACAAACTATAAACGGTAGGAAGATTAGCTGTTTGTTGCCGAGGGCGCCATCCATGCTGTCGACTCCCGAGTCATCCAGGTTGAGTTGCTGCGAGATGCCAGCACGCCTCATTACCCCTGGCACGGCGTCAGATCCTGTTCTCTACGCAGATGCCATTGTCCATCCAGCTTGCAGCATGTTAAGATGGCCGTCTGGCATTGCTGGTAGATACTGCAGCTGATGATGCTTTCTCTCAGGCAAACTGCATCGTGTATCAGACGCGGCCACATGTGCGACGCCCAGAGCGGGCAGCCACATCACGAACTGAGGGGCAACTTGGACAGGGTCGCAGGATAGCTTCGCTCGTCCACTGATGCTAGTATTTTGCGTTTGAGACCGTGGACAACGGGAACACTAGCTGGTCATACCGTGCCTTGTTGCCGGCCGACCAGCAAAAGGGCGCGGTAACGGTGAGTGGGAACTCGGAGCTGACGCGCCATCAGCTCGGTTTCTTTTTCTCGGCCGAAGACCCCGAGATCAACTCTCGGACATATATCTCTTTTGCTTGCCTGTTGACAAGTGTACAGTCTCTGAATCAAGAAATACTCCGCTGACTTCAACCCGAGATAGCAGAAGTGTTAAGCCGAAATCTGGTCTCTGGCCCTTTCCCTCCTCCAGATCGAGTCCCTCTCAATCTGTTTGACATACTTCCTTCACGGCCGTCACACAATGCACAGCATCCGTCTTCACTCATTATGCCTTGATGTGCTACTTCCATTGTGGAAACGTGCAGTTGTTGGCATCACCGCCAAAGCGAGATGCTTGGGTATCCCTCCTGGAGCGTCTCTGTTCTGCCGGCTAATGAATGAAAGCGAGACACATCTCGCCAAATACCGTCTGTCTCATGGATGAGCGGCTCGAGACAGGATTCTCAAACAGGGCTTCAAGCACGGCTGCTGACATCGTGGGCGAGTTCCTTTGTTAAGGTAAACAGTGTCTCATATTGCCTCGACGTTGGAGGATGCGATCCCAACCGCTTGGGCGCAGTCCAGCCCCGTCCGGCTACCCGGGTATACAAATGTAACCCAGAACCCATCTGGATCGTTCATCTGGCTCTACTATCATCCAAGTGGTCCCTTGGCGAGCAAGATCTTGCTTTTTCCCTTCCTAAAAAAGTCTGAGAACCAGGACAGACAACAGTGTGCCCACATTCGAACCCACGTGTGGTTAACATATCACAGAGAAGCGTCACCATCGATCGACCATCAGGATATACTACTGTCGCTTCGGAATCAGAAAGTCACTTACGCAGTTGGCAGTCGCCCGAGGCTTCGTTTTCTTCATCGACCTTGGCCTCCTCTATCAGAGAAACTCAGACTATCGACATGGCGGACAGAACTCGAAAAGGGGAGGATGATTTTCTCCCCCTGCCCCCTCCAGTCTTCCAACGTGAGATGACGCCGATCACTAGATATCCATGCTCAAAGTTCACTTTGCCCTATCCCAATCCTTCACTATCAGAGATGATAAAAGAAGACCTTCGAGCAGAGTCTATCAGCGATGAGTCACAATCACAAACCAAAGAACGCAGGACATCGAGGCGGATACCTCTACGGAGGGTCTTGCTGATCATCATGTATGTATCTTTTGCTTAGAAGAGTTTACTGTAGACTGACGGCGATTTCCTTACTCCATAGTATATGTTTAGGCCTCTTGTTCTCCTGTTTGGATGCCTCTATCGTTTCAACTGCTCTCATATCACTATCTGTAGAGCTTCGCAATTTCCAGGACACACCTTGGACTGTCCTCGGCTATCTATTGACATATATGAGTAAGTATCAGCCCTATATCGCTCATCTCCAGCCAACATTGTACTCAACTCTGACGTTTTCCCCACAGGCTTCGCCGTCGGCTTTTCCAAGCTGAGCGACGTCTATGGCCGCAAGAACATACTCGCCGTATCTTGGTTACTGTTCACTCTTGGTTCTGTCTGGTGTGGATTCGCACGGCACATGGGTGAACTGTACGTCTTCAGCTAGCAGGCGTGTTATCCAAGACCACTGACTAACACGG
The DNA here is from genome assembly GCA_011800035.1 of Thermochaetoides dissita. Taxonomy (NCBI): domain Eukaryota; kingdom Fungi; phylum Ascomycota; class Sordariomycetes; order Sordariales; family Chaetomiaceae; genus Thermochaetoides; species Thermochaetoides dissita. The sequence goes on along the minus strand of JAAFKN010000369.1, from coordinate 448 downwards.
TTTGACGTTGACAGCATTGCTGGCCGAGCTGTCCAGGGGATTGGAGGGTCAGGCCTGTACAGCCTAGCTCAGGTCTGTCTCCTCGAGCAAGGTCCAAGCCGTCCAGAGGTTGTGGGTGCCCTTGTCGGCATTACTCTGTCCATATCGTTTGTCCTTGGCCCGCTGCTTGGGGGCGGCATATCTGAATGGAACTGGCGAGGGATCTTTTGGCTCAAGTCGGTACTTCCATCTATCCGCACTCAATAGTCATACTGACAACTCCATTTTAGCATTCCGTTTGGGATCTTGGCAGTGTTAGGTATCTATGCCTTATGGCCCAAAGAACGCCGAGACAGATGTGGAGGATCAAACGCTGTCTCCAAAATCGACTTCTTGGGAAACACATTGCTCGCTGTGGGCTCAATTCTAGTGGTTTTTGCTATGCAGCAAGCAGGATCTTACGTCTGGA
>JAAFKN010000368.1:0-14286 GCA_011800035.1 Thermochaetoides dissita | reverse complement strand
GGCGCCATCCCCCCAGCAACACCCCTCAATTACCTGTCCTGGGGCATGGTCGGCTTCATCTTCCAGTATCTCATCAAGAAGCGACACTTCGGCTGGTGGAGCCGGCTCAACTTCCTGACGAGCAGCGGTCTCGACTTGGGGCTGGCGCTGAGCACACTGGTGATATTTTTTGCATTTACTATACACGATATCGAACCGCCTAAGTGGTGGGGGAATGAGGTAGTCAAGGGAACGCTGGATTATAAGGGCGAGGCGGTGCAGGTTGTGCTGCCTGAGGGTAAGACGTTTGGGCCGACTAGTTGGGCGATTTGAGAAGTAAACGTGGCTGGGGACATCCAGAGTTATGTTTAGGGTGTCTTGAATACCGTTCCCTGCCCGTGTTGTGCAAACCTCGGAGGAGTTGAAACGGCCTGTGGTGTAGCCCCGGAAGGGTCGGTTCGGCACTTGAGCAACGGTTCACTTCAACAATATCAGTCCCGAGATAACTGTTTGGTTAGAGTACGAAATGTGTTTCATACAATAGAAGAACCCTTCAATATCCATATTGTAGCCTTCATTTGTAGTTTGCATCCTCCCTGAATTCCACAACATATCAACAGAGAAACCCTCAAGTTCGAAATCCGAAGTGAAGAAGAACGTTTACTTTTCCTCCTCCTCCAGTTCGTTACACGACAGCAGATGAACGCTGTTGTAATGCCCAACACAAAAGACCGGTTTTACCAACGGGTAGTGAGTCATCGTTCCTTCCATCCGTCGCCAACCATCAATCATCCTGCTGTCCGAGTCTAGGGGTAGGTGCGGCGGTGAATTCCGTTTCATCACGAAAAAAACAACACGCCCCGTTGTTCAGCCGCATCGTCTTCCAGACCGCTGCCTTAACCGGGAACCTTCGGCCCGGCTGACGTCACATATACCGGGCAATACATCCTTTCCGAGAATTTTCGCCCTGGCCTTCATTTTGGAAAATGTTTCTTGAAAGTCCCAGGCATGGCCGGCTTTTGTAAGATATGATACGAGCGCGGTGTGGGCTTTAGTGCAGCCGCTCAGGCAGCCGAGGTCCAATCACCGTCTTCCAAGCTTGGTTGATCTGACGAAGCCCGTTCGGTCAGGTGTGAATGGTCGGGCTTGCTTGCATTCGGTTCGCAGATTGACCTGAGGTTCCTGCAGGATGTAGGAGCCGTAGGTTAGTGTACACTAGCATTGCATTCGCAAAGACTGGCTTTGGAAATAAAGTTCTGTGCCAATGTCAGAGAACTTCAGAACGTCTAGAGTCCAGCCCAAGGTCGTAATCCCCAGAGGCAAACCGCCGAGACCCTTGCAAGGAAACCCGAGACCCACTAAACCCGGAGGTTTCAACACATCAGAATCTATCTTGGCTTTTTGCCTCGCCTGCAGAAGCAACAGGTGATCGCCTTCATCCAGCTCTTTGGAACCAATCCGAGACGTGCGGTTGACAGGCACGGGGGTCGCAGAAAAAGATGAGTCTCTACACTAGTTCGGCAATTGTGTAGTTGCAGAGAATCGCCGCACTGGTTGGTCCGGTTGGGTGGGTTGCAGCGGTGGCTTGATATAACCCTGGTCCAAGAGCCCGGACTTGAAGCCGAGAGGTCAAACGTCAGAGGGTCGGATGTCGCCGGCCAAGCGAAGCCTCATCAGTAAGCCATCGAGTGATGTTGCCGTTGATCTTGGAAGTTGGCCATTAGATAGTCATACAAGTGGCTTGTTTTTGTTCCCATATGGGAGCAAACTTGGAGCAACAAAAATCATCACAAGACCATATCCAGATGCTTTAGATCGTTGATGATGACATTTGTTGAGGAAAAGTGTTTTGCAGATAATCCAGGGTTGTTGATGGAAAACTGTACGCTAGGCGGTCAGCAGCATGCCAATTTTGCGCTAGCAGGGACCATCACAGCCTCATCCATGTCTGCTGCTATACTGTTTGCTTTTTTTTCTTTTCGTTCGCCAGACGCTGGAGCGCGATCCCTTAGAAAAACAGCGCCTTGAGCAGCTTGAACCATGGGTGGTGCCAAGGTAACAGGCAAAATCTAGATCTTCTTGTAGCTGCGCTCTATGCAAAGGGTCTGTGTGTTTTCGTGCGAGTAAGCTTGCAGACGGGCTCGGAGCCGAGAGCTATCCTCGCCCCGAGGGCTTCTAGACAAGGCGTTGATCAATTGCCGTTTGTTGGTGTTCTTGCGTCACCGGTGGCTAACCGTCGGATGTTCGTTGCCCAGGGGGTCATGCCGCATAGCGGGGCGTCCACACGCATGTTGTCAATCCCTGTTGCTGTGATAAGTTTTTTCGATGAAAGTTGAGTCGGTGAGTTATCGAGTGATGCTGCTTGCTTAAATTCTTTCATCCCGGTTTGCGTGCGCAGGAAACACTCCGCCACCCGCAGGAGAACTCGAGTTTCGTGTTTCCCCTGCACAACAGCTGGTGAGATGAAGGAGCCAGATGCTCGTCTCCAGTCATCTGTCGTGAAAGTATTTGAAGCTGTTCGTGTCCCACCCTCGACGTTTTTAGACCATCTTTCACAACTGAGTTACACTTCAAGAACCTTAGTACAACCGTCGACGCGTACAGCCAGCTTCTCGTCCTAGATATCCAACTTCAGTCTTCCCCGCCACTTCCATGATGGGCCAAATCATCCCCGAACCAGCGCCCAAGCTTTCCATGGAAGCTCATTTGAATGGGCTCTCCAAGATGTCGCAGACAAGTTCGAACTTCACAGAGAGGGTTATCGCTGCAACAGGACCGAACGCCCATCCACGCTTGAAGGAGATCATCCCGAGTCTTGTCCGTCACCTCCATGACTTTGCAAGGGAGGTCAAACTGACAGTTGGGGAATGGGAAGCCGCCGTTGAATTTGTAAGCTTTCCTTCAGCCCACGGTCTAGTATGCATCCAGCAGACTTGCAGTCTGACGGTAGACACAGCTCAACGAATGTGGCAAGATGTCCAACGACCGACGCAATGAGACCCAGCTCCTGTGCGATGTGCTTGGGCTGGAAAGCCTTGTTGACAATATAACCTCAAAGTTGCTGGCCTCATCAGCCTCTGAAACTCCCTCTGCCATCCTTGGTCCCTTCTATCGCCACAACGCTCCACTACTCCCCAACGGCAGCTCAATCGTGCAGAACCTCGACCCATCCGTTCCATGGTATACACAGGCAATCGCGGATTCCGCTCATGTAACGGGGCGGGTGCTCTCCAGCTCAGGGGAACCGATCCAGGGGGCAATTGTGGACGTGTGGCATGCAGCCCCGAACGGTCTCTACGAACAACAGGATGAAGCGCAGCCGGACATGAACTTTCGAGGTCGGTTTATGACCGATGCCGAGGGACGGTATTCTTTCTATGCACTGAGGCCCGTTTCATATCCCATCCCAGATGATGGTCCGTCCGGTCGGTTATTGAAACTGCTAGACCGCCATCCTTATCGTCCGGGTCACATTCACTTTATTATCTCTGCACCCGGCTTTCGTACATTGACGACGCAGTTGTATGACGATCGAGACCACTATGTCAACAACGATGCTGTGTTTGCGGTCAAGGACGAGCTGATTGTCACGTTTGTGGCGAAAGAAGGGGATCCAAAGGCGTTGTGGTGGTTGGAGTATGATTTTGTTCTGGGAAGAAAATGAATGACCTTGCAATGGGCTGAAGACCGGTTGGCGCAAAAATAGAAAGGCTCCTGGGTTAGGCGAGAGTACTCTTTTTCTGTCTTGATTTCTGGCCCCATCAGGGTTGACTTGCGTTTGTTAAGGAGGATTCTGCCAGAATTGAATGCCATCTTTGCATGCTGCCCCGTTGCTGGAGATTCGAAGTGTGGGTGTCACGTTCCATAAAAACGCATTCTGGACGGACCCCCGGCCCAATGGTGGCGCCAAATCTGCAGGAGTTATTCTGACGGATCTCTTGCCTCTCTTGAAGCACATCTCCTTGAGAAGACTCACTCGATTCGAACGTGAAGAACCTGATGCCTCTCACAATCTCAAGCCAGAGGAGTGGAATCGGCTACGGAAAGGTTCGATCTAAAAAGAAGGCTTATCTTTAGAGAATAAACCGTTGTTGTATCAGTGCAAGCTCAGCCAAATGGGATTCTTCGATGCCGTCGGTCCGTGACATCGGGGACAGGAAAGGAAACACCCACCGAATGGTTCAGTTGGCGTGCCCATCACAGGTAGGGGGAACTGAGAGGCAAGAGTGTTGATTCCCGGAGCTACCGTCGAGACAGGTGGAAGATGGTTGATGACGCTGGTCCACAAGGTGTCGAACTGGAACTCGACATTGGTGCTCGTTGGTTCCGACCCCCCGACTGAGGAAGGAGGAGGGACACTCGGCCGGGAGCCGTTGACGGTGACCGGGTACATGCTCGTCTGTGAAGGAGATGCGCCGTGTGCCCCACTATCGGAAACCATAGCAGAAGACGGTTGTGTCACCACGGTATTGAGAAGTGGCATCTTGGGAACCACTGGTGGAGTGAGCAAGCCCGGGTCAGACAGGGAGGGGGCTCTGGACAGCTCGATCTCCCGAAAGCTGGGTGCTACAGGGACTTGTTGGACCTGATCTGCGCGAAGCAAGCCACCAGCTGCTGTCTTCCTTGTCCGGAGATAGCTAAGATCGTTGGAGAGCTCGGGGGCATCATGATAAGTATGATCCCTGGTCCAGTTAGTTACTACTTGGGAGAACCTCAGAATAATGTCTAAAACTCTTTCAGCCTGTGGGTCAATCTCGGAGCAATATTTCATTATTTCGATGGAATCGGCCATTGTGGACTCGTAGTCCCTTGTTTTGTAAAGCGAAGAGAGTTGATTCAGGAGAATAACGAGGCTCGCGGCGAACAAGAAGTAGCTGTATGTGCGTTAGAGTGCAACGTTGGATATAGTCACACACCTCTGCCCATGCGGAGTCTTACATGATGAAGGGATTTCGACGCGGGAGGTAGCCTCCGTCGTAAGCAGCCTTGACCAACTTAATGGTACGGTATGAGGCAACGACACAAGCCTGGGAATACCGGGCCATTTGAGATGGGCCGATTGGAGACGACTTTTTGATGCCCGACCTCTGCTCCACGAGCAGCCAGGTATGCATGACAAAAAGCTGGCGAGTGACGAGAATGAGTGAATGCAGGGACATGAGGTTGACATGTAGCGATGCGATGCCGAAGGCAGAATTGTTCAAACCGCCGTCAATCGACTGTCGCCGGTAGAGATAAGTACGCTCGACTTCGTCCCAGTCCCTCGACATGTCAATGATCTCTTGGACTTTGGCTGTCGAAATCTTGCGCTTCGTGAACACCTTCAATGTTATTCCAATTATGCGGCATGTTTCGACACAGGAGTCCAAGCTGCTAATATGGAAGTCATCGAACCCATTCCCGTTGGTAGAGTCATGCTCTGCGTGTTCTCCTGGGAAGATTTTGCAGGAACAATCTTCCTCAGAAATAGCCGTCGGCCTGCCTAATATGGCAGCAAGAAAGCGATCGAGAATGAAGAGTGTTTTCCATAAATTTCTTCTGACCCTCATTTGATCTGGAGTGAAGATAACGTCACGCATGGTCTCCTCTCGATGAAGACCCAATGCGTAGGCAGAACGAACAGCCATCCCTGTTACACAGTCAATGAATGGTTGGTCCAGACATGATATCGAGTCCAGTTAATAAACTCACCTAAGTAGGCATAAGCGGTGTTTCTCTTGGAAATGGTAAGCATGTAGAGTGTCATCATTGCGAGGGCTTGGATTGACCAGAAGTCAGCATCTTCAAAGCCAGATCCAGGATCACACATAGACTTGGCGCTCCGGAAGTAGAGTTCTCCTCTATCTGGCTTCTTGGACCGTTGTCCAAATATGATTTCTTCCTCTCTGCTGCCTGGAGCCGGTGCTGCTAGAAGCAGACCGAGTGCCAACACTAAGAACAGATGGCACAAGTCTCGGTTACTGGCAGACGGTGGATCTTGATAGCAGGCCTCAACGGACTCGAGGAACAAGGCTTTATCCAAAACCTCAATCACACCGCATGTCTGGATACATGTTAGTAATTCGCAATTGTCAAATTACTTAGGTTGGCAAAGACTAACGTTTTTGAAAAACGATTCGATGAGAATGTTCGCAGTTTCTCTGTCCGGCAGTTGGGCGGGGATTTTAGCGTCAGGAGGAAATTCGATGATATTCTCCATGATGCGATGCCGCTTGGGGTCATGGATAAAAGGAGAGCCTCTTTCCGATCCTGTAATGTTCTCGACTACAATGCGGATTAGTTGGAGAATTGATAGGGTCGACGAATCGCCGATATAGACTGCCGAACCTGTTAGTCAGACTGGACCACATGATGACAACCACATCCAAAACGGAGGGAAACTTACGCAAGCGGCCAGTCTGGTCCTGCAGCATCCTTGTTTCCGTGTATATAGTCATCTCCTCAGACAGCCCATTTGGATTGGCGCGACTCGGCAGCGCTTTAAGATGAAAAGGAGGTTCTCGAGATCGCTCAGCAACAGGCAGCGTGGGAAAAGGATTGGTTGTGACAACTGGTAGAGACGGAGGGACTAGAGGCCGTTGCTCGCTGCTTCGTCGTTGATCCCAGGTCTGTATTGGTTCGTATGCATGGGAAACAGAAGCAGGGTTCATCTCAAGGGAAGAAGGTACGGAAGGCGGAGAGGTTCCGAGGTGACGCCGTTTTGTCGGTGACGCAACAGAACTTTCTGCGACATGGCTGGAAGCGTGGTGACTTGGAGTATAGTAACAAGTCAACATCCGCTTCAAACATGTCTGACAAGGTTTTAAACCATTGCACTAGAGGTCAAGGGAATCAGCGATCTGTGCACCACCTGACCCGGGCAACATATTTGCTTTATGAAGTAATTGAGAAGAAAAGTTGATGAGCACTGCAACATGTGCTTATGAAGGCAGTCGGACGAAAGGGGCAGAGACAGAATGAGCCCAGCAGGGCAAGGATATCGGGGCGAGAAGTTGAAGAGCGACACGGATAGCAGTTAATGCCCAAGGAGTCGGCAGGCCACACCTGTGTGACAAAGTTACAGGCTACCAATATCGCGCAGCTTTGCCCTTTTCAGCAAGGACATGACGTTGACGGAGAGTGTGATGCGGCAGCGATTGCTCGCTGAGCAATGGGCAACATGGTCAAGGAGACTCTGGTCTATCATAAACATGGGCATGTGAAGGTAGGATAAGAAAGGGGCAGTGAGCCCAACGGAAAGGAACTGAGACAGCGTTTCTGAGATGGCAATCTTGTATACATGTCTGCTCCGATGGAGTCTGGCAGGAGGACAAGATAGACTGCTTCGGGGTTCTTGGATAGTGAATTCCGAGACTAACACAGTGCCAGGGAGGACTCGGGTACATTGTCATGGACGGGGGAAGGGGAATAGCTGGCAACGAGATAAACATATAACCAGAAAGAACCAACCTTTTGCTTCCGGCGCTTGCAAGAGTCGCAGGCCTGCGCGGTGCGCTGGCGCTTATCGTCGGGGACCTTGGGGCGCGTCATGTCGAAGCGAGGGAACAGTTAGAATGAGATTAGGCCGTGTGTGAGAGGAGTGGGCAACGCGCTCAGGCGCCCCGCCATCGGGTAGCAGACTGCTTCTGGGCGGGCAGACAGCAGCCGCAAGTGCAACGGTGAGGCAACTTGCGACAAGACAAAGTGATGAGGGGAGTTGCTGGTGCGATCGGAAGCGGCGTCGGGGGCGGGGTGCTAGCGGAGCGGATGATGCACATGAGACACGTCGGCAGCAGGTCCGGCAGTGGGGGTGACGGCGTGTCGGAAGCCGACGTATGTATGTAAGTGCGCAGAAGCAACCACAATAGCCCGGGGTCGGCAACAGGGGCCTGCTGGCTGATAGAACCGGGATTTCCAGGATGAGATTTGTTCAAGAGCAGGCTTCCGTAAGAAACCCTGGGGTGAATCTGGGGACCTGCAAACCCGTGAAAAGGGCCGCAACGGGAGGACGCTTGCTTTGGTGTCACGAAGAAGCGTCCAGGTATGCTGCAGGGCAAGCTGGTGCTCAGGGTCGTGCTCGGATTATTCTGGGTGAGCGCCGCTTGTCCAAAGACTCTTCCTCTGGCTCGGTGGAGGACGCACTCCAATGTCTTCGTATCCGTAAAAGTTGACTGTAATCCATAACCTGGACACCTCGTACGGACAGACAAGCACGCTTCGGGCTGACCGCCGCGCGATATCCGTATCTGCGGGGTTCAGGGAAATGCACGCCTGGAGCTGTTGGAACTTGGCGGTGCCGTGAAGCTTTTTCCGGTGGTCACAACGACGCCGTAAACAGCACACTAGAGCATCGGGCAACGCAGCAAAAGGAAAATGGCAAAAAGCCAGTGGGGTTGGAAATTGTCGGATGAGCCAGACAACGGTGTCTGATTCCTGGTGGATGTGCCTCTAATAGCACTGGACCCCTGTTGGCCGTCTGCGCTCTGCGCTCTTCTGGCTGACACCTTAGACACTGCTTGGGCCTGGAAGGGCAGCTAGGCCGTGCGGGAAACGATGTTGTTGGCTACCTTCTGCGCCTGAAAACGAAGCCCAAGCCCAACGTGGGCGATTTGCTCATGCAAGGTCGTTAGCCGGAGACAATTGCTGCTGGCAGCGCTGAGATTCAGCCTTGGTGCGCGAGGCGTGTGGGACCAGGTACTTGGATAACGTTCTGGGCTTCTGGGCGGCCACACGCCCCAGCAGCTAGCGACGTAGCAAGCAGCAGCAGCAGCAGCAGCAGCAAAAGCAGCCTTGGCGGCCCGCCGAGCCATCCCCATTTCGCCGCTGCTGCATGGACGGGCATCAACCTTGAAGCAAGTAATGGACCTGCGGGGAAGATTGGCCGGCCCTGGCCAGCATTGTCCAGCAAGTCTTCCACGCGGGATCACTGGCGCAGCGGGACAAGCTGCTCCCCTCCCCCGGCGCCGGGCCAAGCAAATAATGCTGGCGTTGTTGTTCTGCTGCTCTGCTGACCACACACTGAGGGACAAAAAAGCATCACTGCCGGCGACAGCCAACGACAATTGAGCGGCACTGGGCCGTGAAGCGGGACGGCTTTTGGGCGTCGTTGGTGTTACTCGGTACGTGTTGAGCAGCCAACACCAGATGCAGACAGGCCGAGGGTGCGATGTGCGATGGCGGGTCATGGGGTTGGAAGGAACGCTTCCCATTCCCGTGCTGCTGCATGCCCCCCCTTCCCATTGCGACGGTCGAGGGCCTTGGCGGGCTGGATGATTGCGGGTTGGGATGCTGGGCGGCCAACCCCAACGGCCGGTGGCTTGATTTTACTTGTTTGTTCTTGGAGGGCAAGGGCATGGCGCCGCACGAGATATTATATTGGTGCTGCTGGTTGGCGGACGACACGCCTGGCGAGTGATGTTGCCCTCCTGCGAAGCTTGGTCTTTGTCCATCGGCACTGCGCACTGAAGACAAGTCCAATAGAAATACGGATCCGTAGAGGGCTTGAGACGGAAAATTTTGTGCAATCCACGATGACCTGAGAAATGACAAATGACTCCTGCCTGGCCTTTCTGTTCGTCCACACTGTCCCTGGGAAAGAGGTAGGTACGTACCCTCGATGTAGGGATCGGATCGTGCACCTTCCCAGCCAGAAGGCCGGTGGTTTGGGGGAAACCGCGCGATGGGACGATCTGTAAGGACGGCAAGCGCTGGCAAGCGCTGCTGAATGCTGATTGGGCAGCGGCTGCTGGTGGCTCCACAGCGGGGCGATCCGGCTGCCTTAAGCCCTCCCCAGGTTTTGACGGTTCGACCTGATGGTCCTCCGTCACACTATGTACCACACTCCATCGCACTGACGCAAACCTCGAAGTTGATGTTTCCACTCGCACTGCACTGGCTGGCCATGACCTCTGCCTCCTGCCTCATGCCAGTGCCAGTGCCACTGCCACTGCCACTGCAGTTCATCGCCGCAGTCTCTGATCTTAGGCTGCACACTGCTATACTGCACTTACACTAGGCTGCATGGAATGGACCTAGCGGCCCAGTATCGCTTCAACCTGCACCCATCTGCTCCCCCACGTCCGAAGCGCCGTCCAGAACGTATGGACACGCTGAATCCGTATGTGGCGTTTGTTTTGCGACGCCATGTTCCTGGCCGGGTGCTCGGCATCTCGGTACACTACAGAGTCATATGAACCCCTCTGTGTGGACGATTTCATGATCGAAACTGCCGCTGGTCCACTGAATCAGTAACGATCGCAATCCAAGGACCTCCGTCCCAAAGAACCAGAGGAGAGGTCCTTGGCGTCTCAGTGTGACCAGTGGTACAGTGAGACGGCTTGGGTGGAGGTTTGCCGCCATCACTCGTGATTGCTTCAGGTTCAGCCCGGCCCTTTCGACCGTATCAGGACCGCCAACGCTGCTCTTCTGTCCAAGTGGGGTTAACTTTTGACCACCATTGATCGATCGAACTGTCTCAAGGGTCAAGACAGCAAACAGAGCGCAGCGCATCACCACACATCCCCCTGCGGGCTGAGCTGCTGTTGTGGCTGCTCGCTGTCCGCCCATTATCATCACGACGCCAGCTCTCATGGTGTCTCTGCCCCACGGCCAGCCTCGACACTCCACGTCCCCAAGTGGGTGGAAGACGGGAGATCTTCCCGGCTGCCGGTTGCCTTCCAACGATTCACCAGCCGGCCGACCGAACTGAAGTGCAATCGCCCGTCAACCCCGCAAAATCGGGAAGCCAACAATAGTTTTGTGCTCGAATGGATCTGCTCCGCCCTTGGCGTGTCATCTACGCCCACATTGTTTGTGAAACTGTCTAGCTATGGGTTACCAGAACAGGAAGCCAATACACTGGCGCTTCATCTAGCCTTCTGAATCTTGAGCCTCATCAGCTGAGGTGGTGTGTCAGAGTCCGATCTCAATCAACCCCGTGATCAGAACAAGTCTGGGTTCTGCGCCTTTCACAGTTATTTTCACAGAGCACAAGTTGCCTTGCCATACCCCTCTCCCAGACGGCTTCCTGTCAGGAACAGACAGATACCGAGAAACCGAGTAAGCCTGAAGAGAGTCCCAAGCCTGGTCATCCCTGACGACACCCCGCATATTATTCTGTGGAGCGCCCTGGGGGCACGTGGTGCAAGCATGGGGGTCCTCATCATCCTTTCCAGCCGCTTGGGACTTCCAGCCGGGGCTCTGGCGGACTTCTTCGGAAAGGAGTTTGGAAGCATGAACGGACAGTTGCAACAGCTTCTCCCATTGTCGGTATTCCGTGGACTATGTCCCTTGACCACATTTCGCCGCCCTGCAGGATCAAGGTCCACGCTGTCGCCATAGGTGTGACGCTAATCCATGAACCGTACATTCGTTCCTTTGGGATCATGGATGCCGGATCTAACGGTGCCCTCGTCCTCCCCTGGCTGTGGGTCGGATGAGGGGACCGACAACTTGATACGGAGTACTCTTGCCCTTGCTCGCAACACTAGTGTGTCTAGGAGTGATGGGCTTAGCTTAAGACTGTTGGCTTATATTTAGAACTTGTCCGGATCTTTGGACGGTGTTGGCCCGGGCCATCAAACCCGTCCTTTCAACACGAAACTGGACGGCCTTCCCCAGCAAGCTGGCAACAACACCAGTTGGATCATAAGCGAAAGCAGCCTGGGAGCGGCATCAGCATGCTTGATCCTTCTTTGACGCGACGACGGGCTATAACACTGGATTAGCGTAAAGCAGCAAGTTGGGAACGGCGTAAGATAAAGGACGACCACCATGGCATCAACAACATATATTCCAGCCTGGGGCTGGGGAGAACCCATCGTCGAAAGGTCTCCAACCAGAGACGATCTAGCTCCTCTGCCAGATCACAAGACGTTGTTCTCAGCTTTTCGATACTGGCAAGATATCATGGTGGCCCAGCCAGTTGCTCAGCAACTTTCGAAACCCCCTTCTTCCCCTTCTCGATATTCAGTCGTACAGGGAGCAAAGAAGACCCTTGAAACCCTCTGGCGGGCGTGCCAAAGTGAGCTCCCAAGGGATGTGGACCAATTCGTGTCCACTATCAAGATCTCCTCGAGCTATGAGCATGGGGATCAGGCCCATTTTCCGAGTCCGCTCAGAGAGCAGGAGGCTATCATCGCCATCAAAGCGCTAGAGGCTTGTACAGCCGCTGCTATTGGCAAACTTCGCCACCGAGAAAAGAGCGCTAAGATTGAGGTTGATGTTGACAAGGCTTCTGTCTTCTTAATGTCAGCTTACTTGACAACCCTTGATGGTTTGGACAAAGCGAACCCCAAAATCAGGGAGAGAATACCTGGTAGGATATATCATATGCATAAAGACAAACATATACTGACGCATTCAGACACGGATTTTAATCAGGCTCAATCTGTACTGTACCGAAGATTCTCGGCGAACCTCTACAGGACCAGGAATCCTGGAGAGTATTACCATATCCATGGATCTCTGGATGCCGATACAACACTGGAAATGTTGGGGCTGCCGAAGCACAACCCCGACTTGACGGATTATCACGACATCACTAGATACATCGAGGCGGCTGTCAAAAAGTACACGGCTGAGGAACTTGATAGGCTCAACCTTGAGCACAGACAAGCCGGCATCCAGGCTTATACCTGGGAGCAGTTCCAGAATACTGAGCATGGAAATCTCCTGAAGTCTCTTCCTCCCTTAACAGTTCGGCCCAACAAGTACGACACAACCACACCTCCTGCTCTCTTTCCCTCGATACCAGAGGCCCCTAAGACAGCGGCACGACATGCTCTGGAAGGCATCAAAGTCCTCGAGCTCTGCCGCATCATCGCCGGTCCAACCATTGGCCGCTCTCTCGCCGCCCACGGAGCCCAAGTCATCAAAGTGACATGCCCCACTCTCCCAGACGTCCCCTTCTTCCAACTAGACGTCAACACCGGCAAGCACGCCATCCACCTCAACCTTAAAGACGACTCGCCCAACGGCGACCGCGCCAAATTCGACGCCCTCCTCTTGGAAGCCGACGTCTTGATCGACGGCTACCGCCCCGGCGCCCTCGCCAGGCTAGGCTACTCCCCCGAGCGACTGGCCGAGCTCGCTCGCCAGCGCGGCCGCGGCTATGTCTATGTCGCCGAGGACTGTTTCGGCGGGAGCGGCCTCACCGGCGCAGCGGAAGACTTCCCCACTGCCTGGTCCAAGCGTGCCGGGTGGCAGCAGATCGCAGACTGCGCGACGGGCGCGGCGTGGGCGCAGGGCTGGTTCATGGGTCTCGACGAGCCCGTCGTGCCGCCGTTCCCGATGAGCGATTATGGCACGGGCGCGCTGGGGTGTCTGGCTGCCATGGCGGGGCTGTACCGACGGGCTACGGAGGGAGGGTCGTGGGTGTGTCGGACGAGTTTGTGCCAGTATGATGTGTTTTTACTGGGGCTGGGGTTGCTGCCGGAGGAGGAGCAGGAGAGATTGAGGATGGTGTATGGGTTTGGCGAGCAGGACCCGGAGGGGTTCTTCTCGCTGAGGTATTATGATTCAGTGGATATGGTTGGAAAGAAGGCTTTGAGGGGGATGAGGAAGGCTGTGCCACATTTGTTCGATGAGAATTGGCAAGCGTCGGCGAAGGTGATGCACTGTGCGCGGAGCAAGGGGTTTAAGGGGTATATCCGATGGCCTCAGGAGCCTGTCAAGATTGATGGTCTGCGGGTCGGGCATGTGAGGACGGCGAGGCCAAATGGGCATGACACCTTGAAGGTAGGAAAGGATGGCAAGTTGGATGCCTGGAGTGAATGGGAAGAGGATGAGATTGATCAAGAGGTTGAATGAATGAGTGGATATGATCTTTCACAGTTGTTTATCTTGATTTGCCATGATTTATCATGTCATTTTTGGGTTGGCAAGCATGAGTTCAGGTCATGACTTGGAAGGAGGGAATTTGTCTGCTTTGTTCAACCACAAATGAAAAGATATGTTTTGATTCAACATAGCTCAATGTCCGTTCCGTCCGACGTAACACCATGCCATGAATCCGCTTGCTTGCTGAGAAACTGGCAAATCTATGGTAAAAATGCAACCCCTAGACCTCGAAGATTACCTATCTACATAATAACACCGACAAACCCAGCCTCATCGCAAAGTATCCATTCAATTCATCCATAACCCCAACCCACTCCCTTTAAAGCACCAACCGTCCTGGCTCATTCTCCAGCACGTACTTGACCCTCTCGAGGAAGACCTTCGCCCTCCTCTCCTCGGCCTTAGGCACCTGGAGGCTGAATACGTTCGGACCCTCCGTAACCGCACCAGGCACTAAGCTAGAGCCAGCCAGCTTAGCGGACTTGGCCT
>JAAFKN010000367.1:0-14314 GCA_011800035.1 Thermochaetoides dissita | reverse complement strand
TGTGGCTGTACGAGCTGTGCCGGTTCCTGATCGCTCAGTGCAACAGCTTGATCGTCGGCTTCCTGTTTGATACCCCTCCGTGCAGCGCAGCCACGTGCCCCGAAATGCGTGCGAGCGAGTGGCAATTCCTGTGTGCCGTGCATGAGTCGCCCAAGAATTGCTGTGCCATCGACTACTGCTGTCACACTCTAGACTGGGCTGCCAACGTCGTGACCAACCCTAAGATCTTCCCTAGCCGGTTTGTCGTCGATCACCACGAGAAGAGCACCGCTATTAAGAACCTCGTCAACGTCTTCCGCCGTCTGCACCGTATTTTCGCCCATGCCTGGTTCCAGCATCGCGGTGTCTTCTGGGCTGTCGAGGGCCAAACAGGCCTGTATGTCTTTTTCAAGACCGTGTGCGACACCTATGATTTGCTGCCAGCAGAGAACTACAAGCTTCCTCCTGAGGCCGAAGGGCTCGATGGCACTGCCCTCCACGGCAATGGCTTCCCAGACAGGAGACAGCACATGCCTGCGGCCCCTATCGCCATTGCCAAGCCGCTCCGTGACAGCGACTATACCTCCGAGAGCAGAACAAACACGAGAAGGCACATTAAGAGTAGCCCCTCGACAGGCAGCGCTGTCACCACGGTACCTGAGGCAGACGAGGACGAGGACCCGTCGCATCTGTCCAATAAGCTTGGCCAGATGCGCATCTCTCATCCCCCTCCTCCACCGCCGCCCCAAGCGCCGGCAGCAGCGAGTGAGGAATCTCACGAGACGACAAGCAACATCCCCGTCATCGTGGAGCACCGCATCCCAGTCGCCGAGCTTCCCATCCGGCCGGCCAGCGTGGTTCCTCCGGTTGGTAAGATCGCGATCCAGCGCAGAGTTGAGCCAATGTTGGAGTCGGCGGACCCTTGCACAGCAACAGCAACAGCACCAGCACCAACACCAGCAGCAGTGCCAAGGCAAGCAGTAGGCATTCCCCTCCCCTTGCTACCACCAGTGGATGATTCATTCATTCCTGACCAGCACGCGGCCGCTGTTGCTGGTGCTCCTGCTGCTACTGCACTGCAGAGTGTACAGGAGGAGCAGACAACTGCTGTGCCTGACGAGCCGACGCTCCCTCCGGAGGAACTGGTTCCTGAGAAGGAGGAGCAGCAAGAGGGTCTTGTCATTGTTGAGCAGCTGCCGCCGCCGCCGCCACAGCAACAGCAGGAGCAACAGGAGGAAGTGGCTTCTCCTCAGGAAAAAGCAGAAGCGGAGGGCGGCTCTGATGCACCGCCGGCACCACCTCCTGCTGTTACTGTGGCAGAAGAAGGCGAAACTCCTTTGGTTGAGGACCCTGCGGCGGTCCAAAGTGAGGAGGGGGAGAAGAAGAAGAAGGAGGAGGAGGAGGAGGAGATTGCTGAGCTTGTGGCAGAAGCGGCACCAAATGCTGCTCTAGACAACAAGGGGGAAGAAGAAGAGACGAGTGGCGAGGGCGACGAGAAAGAAGCAGAGGGCACAAGAGATACCGTCGAAGGTGAAGAGAAGAAAGCCGAGGTTGATGATGAGTCCGAGGAGAAGGAACAGAAAGACGGATATGGGGATGAAGGGCCCAAGCAAGTACCTCAGCCCCAGCCCCAGCCCCAGCCTGAAACGGAAGAGGGGGAGAAGGCCGCATAAGATAGAGCGGTAGAAGCCATTTTGGTGCTCTCTTCTCCTTTCATTCTCATTCATAATATGTTAGTCTATGTGCTATATAGACTGGAGATGGATATTGTTTCGTCACGGGGGGGTAATATGACCATTTTTTTTTGGCCATGCTACTCCCCCTTCCTTGCCCTGCCCATGAGTGGCAGGGCCACGTCGTTCCATTTTCGTGATGCCCACTGTCTCCTAGCCGATAAAGGTTCTGCTCGGCGTCCTGTGCTCACCAAGGTCCTGATCTACCGCCTTCCAGTCCAAGAACCGGTCTTAGGCAGTTAGGTTTCCAACATCCAAAACTCCTATGCATTTGCATATGCCTAGATGTAAATGCCTTTATGTTTCTGTATGTACACCCTCCAGATAGAATATTTTTAGCTTTCCTCCTTCCATCCTTTTCCCTTCCTCTATAGAGTAAGAATTAAGGTGAAGTTAATACAACAATTAAAACCAGTGTACGCAAAAATTCAAAACAAAGAAACCGCCATGAGTAAGAAGATGCAATGCTAAACAACAACATTGAAGGCAAGAATAATCAGGAGAAAAGAAACATTATGTATGTACGGCGAAGCAAACAAGCAGAAAAGCAGAAAACAGAAAATAAATACAGCCTTTTACCCTTGATGTTATGGAAGAGAGTGAAGAGATGAACCAGATTAGCTAGTTACGCAGTTCTTTAATCCTCGCGCAACTGCAAAAGACCTTGTAGTAAGTACTCAGGATGATACATCGCATGTACCTTGAAGTACGTAGGTACCTCTTCAGGCAAATGGTCATGGCCGCCGGTTGTGTTTGTTGTTGCGCGGTGGCCAGCAGAGTTGCTGCGAGAGCGACAAGGGGGACCGATGGTCGACTCTTGGTTCCAACGGCTGTCCGTCCCGAATTCCCCGGCCATTGCGGGGCCAAACGGACCATGATGGAAGTGCCGGGGAGCCGCGAGCGGTATTTTTCGACGCCGGCCCGGCCGACACACACTCGACTTCCGGGGTTTTTCGCCTGATTAAGATTGATGGGATGCGGATGATGTGTGATAATCAACAAGTGAGGAGATGGAAGGATTGTGCTTTTCAATGCCCATCTCGCGGCACTTTCCCTTTGCAGCGAAAGACATAGAGTCTCGACTGGCCGGTCGACCGTTGCACCACGCGCTAAAATGGAGAAGCAACAAGTAGAAGATCCCAGTGCCTTGGTACACATCGTGGGGGGTCTCAGGTGGGCAGGGCTGACAAGCGCGAAAAGTAAAAAAGACGATTGTGGGTTCTTGGTGGGAGCCGGCGCAGGCGGGGTGGGTTTGGTGCGTTTCAGATGGGCGAACAAGCCCCTCCACCACCCTTGCTTGCCTGCATTAGCATCGAGATCCGGCGTCGCATACCGCCGCGCTTTCGGGTCCCACGAAATTGTTCAGGGGAGCCCACTTGGTGGCCAACACACTTGCAGCACAACGGTGAGAACCGCATCCCAGAGTCGCCCGAGCGTCAGGACACAAACTTTCCCCGTTCCCATAGGTTGCTCCATGGTTCTGGGGGATCCAGATTGACCAAAGACTCCAGTTCTGCCCTGGTCGTGCCAGCCCTGGCCGCATGGTGACGGCCTTGCCAAATCGCATCGAAGAAACAGCGGCTCACAAGCGCCCGGAGTGTTGGGACGTTTGAAGGGGAAAAAGAGAAAGAAAAGACAAAAAAACAAAAAAAACAAAAAAGAAAAAACAAAAAAGAAAAGACAAAAAAGAAAAAAATACATCGAAGCGCGCGCCACGACCAACGTCACCCTCGCCAGGTTTTGGCTGATTCTGTGACCATGTAGGGTAAACTCGGAGGCTGGGCCATCACGAACGCTCTGTTTGCAGCGTGACCGGCTGCGTGATGATCAAGCGGTCGCGTCTTTCATATCGGTGTCGCCATCACCGGGCCCGATTTGCATCCGGGAAAAGACGTGGCGAATTTGCTGCAGGGTCTCGCTTTGAGCGGATGCTGCCATCGAGTTGCGCTCGTCTGCCAGGGCTCGAATGTTTTGGAGGAGAGGAGTGAAGCCTTCGTCGTTGGGGAGCCACCACCGGACACAACTCTGGTCGTTGAAGAGTTCTGCCATGCGAGTGCGCAGCGTCATCGGTGAAATGTACCTGGAGGTATTTCAGTTAGATTGAGGAGTCCGAGATCTCTAAACACAAGGCAACCGTAACGGCAAAGAACTAGGCCCATCGTCACCTCAGCCCTGTTCTTCAAGGAAAGCAAACATACCCCATAGACTCGAGCGAAGCATACTTCCTCCTAAGCCACATGTTGTGCCTAGCGTCTCTCTGCACGTAGAAAGATGCCATCACCATGCAGGATTGAAGCAGGATCAGGCTACCCGGAGGACTCCCCTGCCAGACCTCTACGGCTTCCACAATCCGGCAGATCGCATTTGCGCGTTCCCGCAGGCTCGCTTTCGCCTCGTCCGTAAGCTTCATCGAACTCTGGCTCGCGTGCATGAGAGCAAGCGAGTGATACTCGCACACCAGGGCAGTCGCCACAAACAACGGGGGCTGGAAAAGGGGCTCTGGCGAGAAAGGGTTGATGTCTGGGTTGTTCGTCGGAAGATCGGCCAGGAGGAACGACGGATCGGTCATGGCCGGGTCCCAACTGTTTTTCCATTCCTCCAAGACAACTGCCAGCCGCTGATGCTCTGCAGCGTACTCGTCTTCGGTTATCTCACGCTTTGCCCTCTTGGTGTAAAGCAAGCACATCTCCATCATGATGAGTCTCAGCCGAGCAGACCATAGCTCAAACTTCCAAACCACATTTTG
This sequence comes from Thermochaetoides dissita, assembly GCA_011800035.1. NCBI lineage: Eukaryota > Fungi > Ascomycota > Sordariomycetes > Sordariales > Chaetomiaceae > Thermochaetoides > Thermochaetoides dissita. The sequence goes on along the minus strand of JAAFKN010000367.1, from coordinate 9,856 downwards.
AGGTTCTGCTGCCGCCCGACCTTGATAGTGTTCTACCTGTGCCGTAAACCATTCCCGGGACATCGATGGCACAAGGCACCCCATAACACTAGTGATCATGTCGAACCGTGCGTACCACATGACGGCCATGCGTCCGACAGGTGATTGCATTGCAGATTGTGGATTGTAAAGCTGTGTCAGGACCTCAAAGGCTGCCTTTTGGTGCCCCATAAGGTTGATCCAGTCGCCCAAGTACTCCTTATCACTGTCGTTAGCACATAATGATCTTACTAAACTTTTTTGTTCATTCGTACCTCTATTGTGGCAAGCTGTAAAATCGTAAGGAGGGTGCCGACGTTGTGGTTCTCCTTTTTCTTCAGGGATTCCAGAAGAAGTCTAACACTGCGACTGTAAAAGTGAAGAAACTCGTTGATCCTCCCGTTCGGATTCTTCATGGCATGATGGTATGCAGAGAAGGCCACAACCGCATAGAGCAGCGCTTCGTTTCTGGTTGCCTCTGTCGTCAGGATGGTACGGAAGAAGTTGTCCATGTCACTCGTTGCACAGTAGTGATAGTGGGTGACGTTATCGTAGAAGTAGTTCAGATAGAACTGCATTTCGTGTGTGAGGAACGCCCAGTCGGGTCGTGAAGAGGATGAAGATGGGAAATTGAGTCCTATTGATGTCTGAGGATCTGCTGTCCCCATCGTTAGTGCTGGAGATGAGCGATTCTGCCCTTCGAAGGAAGGGGTCTCCGACCCATGCCGGTTGTCTCCACCGGCACGTTGAGGGCCAAGTGATGATGTTGTGCTCGATCTTCGTGTCGGTAAACTTGGTGTTGGCGTCTGTGAAGTCGCACTCTCCGGCTCCTCTTCGTCCTCATCCATTATCGTTTCAAGCTTAGTGTCCTGCTCAGCTTCCTCTTCATCCTCGCCTTTTGAGGATTCTGGACTCGGCTGCTGACTGGGCCCAGCGGACGATTCCTTGGAGCTGCTGTTACCCGACGACCCCTTTTGTTGTGACGGATCTGGATAGACACACTCTCGTTTGCCTTTCCTACACCCTACTCTCAGTCAGCATGTGAAGCCGTTTTGGTACACAATTTGATCATCAATCCTTTACGCACTTTCGCAGATGGGATGGGTTTCATCGCACTGTAAACGAAGTCAGAATAACAAGATCCAGGGGATACGGAGGGCTGTACACAATACCTTAACTCGACGACTACGGCAAGTATAGCACCCAGATCTGGTCCGGCGGTGCTTGATATGCTCAAGTCCCGGGGCAGACTTTCTTCTGCTCCTTTGTGCCTTGGCGGCATTGAACATGATCGGCTCCGGAAAACCAGTAAAATATCCCAGACTCTGGTAAACACTGGGGACCGGAGGGGTTCCCATCGGCATGATGGGAGGTTGGGGCATCTGTCCAGTGACATCTGGATGGTTATGGGCTGGTTGTCCCCCAACCCCAACCATGGACATGGAAGAGAGGTATTGATAGTATTCGCTCATGGTGAAGGTTCGAAACTCGCGTTCCCTTCTCGCCGACGATCAGGTAGTCTCAACTGCCCCACTCAGGCATATGGTGCTGAAGTTGTGTAAGGAGTCGTCGACGTATCACAGCACTCGATGCGGTCCCGGACGAGTCGAAATCAGCAGAAGCAGTGTCGAACGAACAGGAAAGGAGCTTTTCAAGGTGTCTTCCACGGCCGGACAATGTAGGGTCTGCACACAACTCTCGATTCGAGATCGCCGGGATCGATATTTCACAGCTCCGCCGGAGAATACCCCCCGGCGAAGAGTGTTTTGAAGGGGAAGGCAGGTTTGAAGAGGAAAGCTTAAGGTGAAAGGGACAAGTTGATCTGGGCACTGAAGTTATGTTCTTTACTGTACCCAGCCCTGCTGCCCAATATTTGTTTTAATGATCCCCTGGTCAATAGTAGCGATGACCCGATCTCTGGGGAATGCTGTGGGGCGTGAAGGGCAGAAACTTGACCCCCCGATGTGGTAGGTGGAATGACAGACTGGCTGAAAAAATTCAGGGGTGTCAAGGAGGAACGCGGAATGGATGCCCTTCCGGAAACACACTCGATCGGGGTTGACCTCCGAAGAGCTTTTGAGAAATGAGAGCAAATAGGCACGCCACAGGCGGCAATAATTTGTGAGTTGAGAGATCGTAAGGAGGGGTAGTGCAAAAATGTAGGAGTGAGTGGGCGGCTCAGCGATGAGACTACTTTCCCACCTTTGACAAGCTTTTCACTGTGCCAGGAAGAGAAATCCGGCGCTTCTGGGTTTTCTTCTGGCAGTATGGCCAGGGTATGAGCTGCTGCTCTAGTCCTGCCAATTCTAGGGAGCAGCGTGGGTATGCAGGCGGGATACAACGGTGACTGAGCAATCGCTGGCCATCCAGATACAGCCAAGATACCTGGGCGCTTTTCTGCGGAGCTCCACCTCTCTTGTGAGAGGATTGGCGTCAACTCCAGGGCGGAGAGAGCCGCGCCAGTTTAGCGGTTCTGCTGCTTGTGTGTGAGGAGTTTTGCAAGTTAAATGTAACTCCAGAGGCGTGTGTCCGTCCAGTAAAGAGACAGAGTGGCGAAAGGCGGTGGGTGACTTCGTCAGGGCGCCAAGAGCGGTCGACAACCGGGACGAGGATGTCACGGGGTTTTGGTAGCAGGATGAACAGGAGATCAGGCGTGCTGATTCACTCTTCGATACACCGGAAGCTCAGAGGAAGATAAAATGATCGGGTTGATATTTTTGGGAAGGTATGGTGATTAGGAACGAGTATCTGGCTTACTAGGGTGCTGTTGTCCGCCAGAATCCAGGTGAGGAAGGTCCTCGATCGGGTATTCCGTGGCCTGGAGAAAAAGCAGAGGTCGAAAGAAGGTCACCCAAGGTCGAAATCCCTTAAACAGAGGGAAGAGAGACCACACAATGTCAAGAGTTGGTTGGTAAATAGAATGTTTGGATCTCTTGTAAGACACGGATGGGCATGCAACTCGGCCGGGTTCGATCTTATTAGTCGACCAGGCTGAGCAGGAGTCCACATGCTTAGGAGCCTAATAGCTAGGGCAAAGTATCTGGGATCTGGTTGACCCTGGGTTGGCTCAAGCCCAGAGGTAGGTGTGTGTGTGTGTGGTGGGGGGTTGACAGTTGAGGATGACCCCGGTACACCCATAAACCATGGGCGTCGAGCTGTCACAAGTGAAATTGAGCCTTTCTCCCGGGTTCCTTGCCAACCTTTCGGGTCCAGGAAAAAGCCTACCCTACTGTAGCATCCTCGATCCAAGGCAAAGCTGGTGTTCCGTTGACGGTCACAGCCGCGGCATGACATGACATGCAGAGCCACTCATCTTTTTTGCAACGTGTGTCTCTCGCAGGCTTTCCTCTCCCTCCTGCAAGTGACTTACAGGCTATTTTCTTGTCTGTGCCTGAGATGGCTCTTTGCAATCTGAGCAGCACACAGGCCATGGTGACGGGCAAGGTTTCCGCTGAGGCTCTTGTGGCCTGGCCTTTTGCTCTGAGCTGATCAAGGGTGGACGACGGGCCGGATCTGTGTTAGTCGGCCTCCACTGTCGCATGGGGCCAGGAGCTTGTTCATCGCTTGTTCTCCTGTTCTTGGACGGGACTCCGGTAGAAGGCGGCAGAATTCCCATGAGTGGCAGGCTGGCCTGCTAGCGTCATTTTTCTGTCCAGGGGGGGTTATGGATACCTCTGTGAAAGACAGCGTCCCAGAAGGCTGGTCCATATGCATATCGCGCAGAGTAGTGAACAAGATGTGTGCAGCATAAAATTGTCTAAATTGTTGCAACTCCTCATGGCCTAACAACAGACCAGCCTGGCCAGGAAGCTTCCGCGAAGGGACAGCGGGGATAAGATTTTGCGATGGGCCTTACTGGTTTGATCTCCGGTTCCTGGGGGAGCTGCAGATTCCCGCTTGCGCGCGGCAAACGGTTCATCCGATGTGTCCTCCTATCTCTCCCGAATCCAGAGAACGGGGAGTTCTGATGATGCTGGCTTGGCTGGTGATGTGCGAGTTGCACACCACTTGGACTTGGACCCCTCACAACGTCCCGCTCCACTACGGGTGCCATTGTGGCGGGCCCCTCCCCTGGGCGAGGCCCCTGACCATTGGGTGGGACATGAACCCGCGATCGCGCCAAAATCCACATGCGCAGCAAAAATGAGCATGGCTTGACAACTTGAGGGCGCCGTCTTTTTGCTGAAAATGGTGAATGCGCACGGGCATGGAGTTGGCGAAGAGCGAGCAGTCTTTACAGTGCTCACAGCATGACTTTTGGGATGAGCAGGTGAGCCTGTCTGCAGCGCAGCAAGCCCGTGCGCGAGCCCCATCAAGCCAACCCCGTTGGCCCTTCGTCGCCAGTTGGCCCCCATGCCACGCGCGCGAACATCGGGCCTGCATCCCAAGGCTGGCCGGGGTTCTTTGGCCAGAACGTGAAGCTGCTCCGCGGCAGCAGTGGAGACGATCCGATCCAGGTCTGCGAAAAATGCTAGGATGCAGCACTGCAGGGACGCGGCCGTTGCAACTGCACCGTCGATCCGGGACTGGCCAACTTATCCGCGGGGATGCCGATAAGGTATTGGTACTCTTACAACTCTCTCAGAGCAAGCTTAGCGCTCAGAGAAGTTGACGGCCCTGAATAGATGCGATCAGAGGAGCTTGCCTAACAGTTCCGATACAGTCCCGAACGGGCTTACGGCTAGGGAAAAGGGCCTCAGAGGGACGGGCTCGGCGTGCGACGTCAGGTGGCATTCCAGCATCGAGAAGTTGAGATCTGACCTGGGGTTTGCGGTGTTGCTGTGGTAGGGGGTGGTTCAGTAACGAGCGCTGATCACAGCACACCTCGGACCTGTTACGCTGGACAGGTCAGTTGCACAAAGGCCGTGTGTAACTGTCCAGCTAACGGATTGTGGTAAGTACTTCGTAGGCGTCATCGGTGGACGTCTCCTGCAATGCAGTACGCTAATGCGAGGTGTGCGGCGTGCGAAGGTTGATGTGCTAGGCTGCACGCGGGTACGGATACCTCCGTCCACAACCTTGACCTTGATGCCATTGTGGGTTGATCTGATCCTGGATTTTCTGTGCGGCTGTTTTGGAGCGAATTGCATGTCGCGATTTGGGGCAAAAGTCCGCAGCTTTCTCAGGACGGTGATCTTGGCCCGCCATGTTAAAAGACCATCGTGCGGTTGTGGAGTTGGCACTATTGCTTGCTGCATGGCAGCCATGGCAACCGGGAAGGCTGCGGATTACACCCGACCTACACTAACAGCCGGGTAAGGTAACTGTAAGTTCAGAAAGGGGGACCTGAGGGGGAAAAGGCGAGAGGAACATCAAGCTTGTGTGGTCTTGTGATGAGCAGTCGATCTCCGTCTGTCCGTCCGTTCAGCCAGCAAACGACGTGGCAGCTCCCGCAAGGCTGACCTCGACGAAACTGAGGTGGGCAAAGAAGAGATTCAACCGCCAATGAAAGGGGAGCCGGTTGTATGATAAGATCTGGGGATTGCCCTGAGACTGACAACCTGGGACACACCTTACCCTCCATACCGACACTCCCAAGGAAGGAGGTGAAAATTTGGTAGGCCATAGGAGGTAGGTGTGCTTTCCGTGTACCTTCGCGGACAAGTACATGGGTGTAACTGTAAGGTGTAGGAGGTAAGCGTACATTAGGTACTCGTAAGGTAGGTTCAGATGGGGAAAGAGCTCCCTGTCTATAATTGGCCGAATTAAGGCCATTTTCTGCGCAGAGCTCGAGCGAATCTCAGGTGCAAAGCGACTTTCAGCCTCTCACTCTCGATACCGCGCGCAGTAGCGGTTACGTGCGTCCACTCCAAATCGACTCCAGCAAGATAATGGCCTCAATATTGCCCTTCTCTTTTTGTGCTTTGCAAGGTTTCCTAGTCGAGTTGATTTTCATGTGAAAGCGTCAACTCGGTGCTGGCAATGTCGAGATGGATGCAATGGCCACAGAGCAAAGCCTTTGCTTTCGATCCCACCTCGGCTGTTTGTGACAGTGTGTCAATTGGAGCTCCTGCCAGACCCGGTTGGTGGTTATTCTAGAAGAATTGCAACGCAGAGTCGATAGATCTGAGGATGGATTCAACCCAGGGAAAGCCCGCTTCCAGCCGGACTTTAAATGGAGAGCCCGGCCTAGCCTTTTCTGGCAAGGCTTTAATATATGAAAAAAAAAGAAAGAAAAAAAAAACACTGCCGATTGAGTGAAATTTTCTTGTTATTGCGTAGGAGATTAAAGTTGAGGTGTCCGCGGCAACCGAGAAGTGAATTCTCTGCTATTTAGGGTGAACTCCGTATCTTAGTGCATTCAAACTCTGCGCAGGTCCCGGATTCTCCGGGTCCTGCAATGGGACGATGTTGGAGTGTGTTGATGGGGCTCTTCTAGAGGTCCCTGACCCGCCGTGGTTCATCCCGCAGAAGCCGTTCAAACGGGCGAAGCTCAAAGCGGAATTCCACCAACGGCGTGGGCCAGAGCGGGGCGTCTGCCCCGTGCTACGCCACGGCGTGGAGCGCGTAGTGGCCGGCCCGACTGCAGGGGGCATCAAGTTAGCTGCAGCGATGGACTTGGGCGCATGAACGAGGACCCACTCCACAACCTTTTCGATCGACCTCTCAAGGTCCACCGTCCCAATCTTGGTCTCTCTTTTTCACACCACCATCCCAAGATTTGGTGGCAGAGCTCTCAGGAGTCATCGAGCATGATTGCTTGAAATTATTCTTATTGAATTTGACGTATTACTTCCTTTTGAGTTTCCGAATCTTTTAAGGTGTTTGCTTTTGTGTTACGGAGACTGAACACGACGCCTGCTGAGGATTGCATGAATAAGTCATTTCCTCCTGTCAATAGTCGCCTGCAATACGATGCTTGAATGCACTCCCATGACTTGAGCCGCATTGGAGTGCGATGGCTGCTGTACCCGTGTGCTTGCGGGTCTGAGGCCCAGCTCTGTTCCCAAGTCTCTCTTTTGTCAAGTCCTCACCACGATCAGTCCGCTGACAAATGTGTAGACTCCAACTCGCATTAAGGGCTGGCATTGAAGTGACCGTTGGTCTTGTCCGTGTCCAAAACTTAAATGCTCAAACTTCTCACAACTTTATTGCTGCTTCACTGCCATTTCAGTTGCATTGATGTGAGCTTTACACCGGACATGAGTAACTGGCTTCTTCATGCCAGACCAGTGAGCTGTCGGCCGTCCTCTAGACGGACGGCTCGGCAATACCGACATCCACGCGGAGAAATCTGCTTGTCATGGCATATACTCAAATGCCCGAACGCTCGCTCCCTGTGTGAAGCTATTTTTGTTCGGCATCAACAGAAGGGCCCTTCAGGCAACACTAATGCTATGTTCACCGTTCACAGAGTCGTTCTCGTAGCTTGTGCTTTCGCCCCCACCTCCACGGCACCTCCCACTCTCATCGAACCTTTCCAATCCCATGGCGTGTTGCAGGTAATGTTATAGTAAGATATTTTTGTTATACCCTCATTTCGTATCCAGAGTATGCTGATGGCTGTAGCCGAGTAGCATTCCTCTGAACGGCGAGCTTATGGAAGGCTGGGTAAGCAGGCGAAGCGGATGCTTAAAGAATATTTCCCGATCACGTCTGTGTTGTTGCTTCCTGGCCTCCCAAAGCTTCGTGGAAGTCCCTTCGGTCCTAGGCATACTCGGACCCTCGAACGCTGTGAGAGCAACACCTTCAGTAGCCCGAGGCAAAGTTGTCCACCACCTGCAGAAGAACACCGTGTCTCTTGTCCCCCAAGATAACTTCCGGCACCATCGAAGGCCAAACCAGCAACGGCTACGGGTTGCTACGCTGGATGTCCTCCCCGGAGCGTCGCTGCAGCACGAGCTGCCCAAGCAGGTAAGTTTATATGGATCATCAGATCCGACAACCGACACCTGCCCCTGAGGAGGGTCGTGGAGGAGATGATCCAGACAGGATAATATACGGGATGTCGCACTCACCCCAGAGTAATGGCACACTGATGAGCAGTTACTACCGTAGAGATTGCCCTCCTCCCAGGATTTTGACACAGTTTTGTCCTCCTTCCGCACCAGATGATTGTCGGGGCCGCCAAGTTGGTACCGTCTATCAGCTTCACGACCATGTCTTCCGGTTTCCGTTCAGAACATTGACATGGTACCGAGTGCTCTTTGACAACCGCTATTTACCTTTCTTGTCTGATTTTCTTTTTCTTCTCTGCCATTCTCGCCTCCGAGGGTACTTGTTCGGTAAGAGCGAAGGCATGTCACCTACTAAGAGGTTTCATTGGAGAATGCAACATAATCAACCATTTACCAGGAAGCACGTTCTTCCTGTCCCAGCCGCCGCCGGTGGAAACTGTCAAACAAAAACTGAGACTGTCAAGACAGATGTCTCTTTGTCTCACGAAGCAGTGTGGCTCTCGGCCTGTCCCCATAGCGCAGACGCAACTCTCTTAGGCCAGTGTGGGCTCATACGCCTGCGACACAACTGCTGGTGACATCGACAGAAGACAGCAGACCGTCAGCAGAATTAATTAACTCGTCGATGCCAATGGCCGTGCACCAGCATCTCGGTCCATGAAATACTCCCATCTTCCACAGCAACCAGCGGTTGCCGGCCCGGTTCTGCACGGTGGCGCTGGACGCGGCCTGAGGGAGCGGGCAGAGCGACCCGGTTGACACTCCACAACCCTCCAATCAATTACCACCTTTATGGCCAAGCATTGGCGGCAGCGAATCGGGTCTGGATGGTTAAAGGCAGTTGATGGCAGCCCTACGTCAAAGTGCCGGGACAATGGGGCCTCGTCGGTTGGGAAATCACAAGCAGATGGCCAGCTTGACGGAGCAGACTGCCAGAGTTGCGCAGGCCAGCTCCCTACATAGAAGCTAGTTCATCTCCAGGTGTCGATTCCCGAGGTTTTCATTAATTTTTGGCTTTGCGCCTGCTCTCATCGACGAGGAAACATTCCCGCTCGGTCTGACGTGGCTCAACATCTTGAGCAGGTGGTGTGCTGGTGTGTGATCCTGCATTTGCCGGCTCAATTTTTTTTTCCCTTTTCAGGCGTGTAGTGTGCAGCAGTACTGCATACTATCGCGTTGTTGCCTGCCGTTGTAGCTACCTACGTAGTCGGATGGTGGTGATAATTGTGACGTTCGATGGCCTGTGTGACAGCCCCAGCCTGTTTCATCCACCTCGCTGGGTCGTCACAGATCTTGACTGTCCCCAAGCGATCGGTAATCTGTGGGTATCGACTTATACGGTCTATACTGTATCTTACATTAGTTACCATGATCCGATTGAGACATGTCACGTAACTTACGACAACTCCGTATTAATATGCCACAGAGATCCATAAGCCACAAACCTCCATGAGAAGCTGAGACACGTCGCATCGTCGTTTTGGATGGTGTTCCCTGCAGGCGCAATTGCAACAGTGAAGCTACGACAAGACTGCAGCTTTCAAAGGTTACGTATCCCTGTCTGCTTCACCGACGTCCTCAGGCATTTTCTGGTGTCGGAATCGCGCTTCCATCGATGATTATACTATCGCCTAACGTATCTTCCGGGCTCACATCTTTTTTTCCTCGGTAATCCGTAAACCTGGGAGCCAAGCAAAGCAATTGACACAGCAGCACCCAGCCGACCAGCCGACGCACAAACAAACGGAACAACAGGCGGAGAGACGACTTCGATCATGGACAGCAGCGAGTCGCCGCTGCAGACCGGCCCGGCCATTGATGCTACTGGCATATTCCTGCTCTCCGTCACTATTCTAGTCTTTCTTTTGCCACTCTGCATCTACTTCCCTCCCATCCCTCCCTCACATCGAGATGCGCTCTTGGAAACACACACGCCTATC
>JAAFKN010000366.1:0-14324 GCA_011800035.1 Thermochaetoides dissita | reverse complement strand
CCCCGGGACATCAACGATATGATCCAAGGGTATCAACGACCTCGCTGACTACTTAACGACTTTCAGGCAAAGTCTGGCGGTGACATGTCCTCTGGAGGGTTCGCGGCCCGCGCTCAGAGAGCGGCGGATAAGAATGCCAATGCTTCGGGGCAGGGGAAGAAGTGAGGGGTCGCGGTTTCATCATCGGAATGTCTTCATGTTTGATGAGGGGAGGGAAGTTTTGGAGGGGGAATGACCATGGTCGGGGGGATGTGTAACTTGGATGAAATGAGGTTAGGAGATGAAGAAAGAGAAATGCCTTGGGCCCAGGCAATACTTGAGTTCAAAATGATGAGTGAAGTGATCTGAGATGAGATTGAGTCGAGTATCCTCAGATCTCAGCGTAGATCGTAACGGACAGTAAGAATCTTAAGTGCCTCATCTCCCTGCTCTTTTCCATTGGGGTGGACAAGATGATAGATCAGTGTGAGAACGATCTCACCTGGTTACTCAAGCAAGGTCCATTGAATAGATCACGACATTTAGAGACTCTTAATGCTCTTGCTTCCACAGATAAAATCGACTGTATTCGGCATACGGATTATGGTCTCTTATCAATTATCTTGGAAGGACATAGGGAAAGGACATAGTTGAGTGAATCATTAGGGTTGGGCTCAAAGCGTGGGAGATCCTGCAGCCAAGATGGTAGCGTGATGCTCTTTTTAACGTTGAGAACGGTGACAAGAATTGACTGTGGTTGACATGTAAATCCATCGAAGACTCGATCATCAGAATTAGTGTATATGTTAAAAAGTCTAGTAAAGGACAGGATGACGTCAACTTTAGGATTCTTGTTTTTTTATCATGGTCTAACCGTTGCACAAATCCCAAACCTCAAGTCTCAAGACAAGGCTCTGTTCCGCCACCAATCACGTGTCCACGACCCTTCCCGAGGCGCCCTCCCCTGCCATCAACCCCCAGACCAGGAGCTGAGTCTTGGCTCTCCCAATGCGGCGTGCAGTGCGAGAGCTTGGCACTTGGCGGCACCGCAGATTGGCTGGGGAGAAAGATCCTCGCCCTCCCCTTGGCCAGAGCCGCAGCTCGACAGCAGCCGCATTGCCCAAAACGGCATGGCTGCCGGCCGACAAGCCTCATCGGACGCGGTTGGCCTGATGCCTCGCGGGCCCTTTCTTGGCGAGCAAGAGGCGGCTGGGCCAGGTCAACACCAGAAGGCTCAAGCTGAATTTTTGAGGTCGGAATTGTGATAAAGGTGCAAACATTGTTGATGTGTGTTGATGTTGTTGTTGAGGATTTGAGATTGTTCCTGGAGTTGTAGCTTACGTATATAGAGACTCATGAAGAGACTTCGACTCTCTTGCCTTGAGCGGTCAGAAGAAGTTTAAACCTCCCATCTTCCACAACCAAAGACCTCTCAATGTGCCGTAATGCACGGCCCATCTCCACAAAGTCGATATGCGGCTGGCGGTCTGCACTAGCGAGTCACTAGCGCCGTTGGGCAGTTCGCCCTTCAGCCAGAGAACCAAAAACCGCCTTGCGTCTGCAACGTGCTGCAACCCCAGGACTTTGGGCGTTTGTTTCTTGACCAGCTTGAGGGGTTAGCAGAGAGCGCCCTTGGTGGCAAGAGCTGCACCCTAAAAGGAGGAGAGCTCCCCGGGTTCGGGTTTCGAGGGAAGAAGACCTTACTTCCTCTGGCAGTTTTTAGTCCCAGAGAAGGACGTTCGACCATCTCTTTGTTGTCGCCGTCCAGACTGCTGTTACCTTTTGACAACAATGGCTGCGCCAGTACCGCCTCAGCAGCAGTACGCTTCTCCAAGCCAACCTCCGGCCTATACCTATAGCGAGAAGCCCACACAAACCCAGAATGACAAGTTCTTTCTCCAGTCACCGATATGGGTTCTCGGAGTGAGGATTGCGACCTGTGTGCTGGGTCTCATCATCGTCGGTCTCTCCGGCTATCTCATTCACGGGTACTATGAGCATTGTCTTGGTTATGCCATCGTTTGTGTATGTTTCCTGGAATGGAACGTTATCAGACCGGCGGCATGCCTGCTAACATAGAGCAACCAGGCCATTTTTACGTGGTTGGCCGTCGCTTATATCATTGTGTCAGAAAAAGTCGAGTCGGCCAAGCAGCTGTACCACGTTTGGGCAATTTTGTCTATCGACTTCGTGATGGCCATTTTCTGGCTTGCTGCTTGCGGTTCGGTGGCCGCTTGGCGGGCACGGTTCAAGGTCAAGGTCACACCGCAGTATTGCTGGAATGATGGTAGCAGTGTAAACTCCAACCATTGTGTCGTCAAGCGCGCCGCTATTGCTACCAATTCTGGTCTGGCTATGATAAGCGCCATTGCCGGTCTGAGCGCTCTGAACTGGTATGTACTGTCTGCCGTAGAATCAGCTTTGAGCTTACAGGGACGGAAGACTGATTGCGACTGCAGGCTCTTGTTCCTTGCCACCTTGATCTACGTTGGCCACATGTACCGCCTGTGGTACCAGGCTCGCAAGAAGTCTACGACCTCTACGACCGACAACGCTGGCGCCGAGATGCAAGCCCAGCCAGTGCCGCAGCAAGCTGATCAGCCTGTCGTTCCCGCGGCTCAATACCCTGCTGAGCAGCAATACCAGGCTCAGTATCCGGTGGAAGCTTCGGTTCAGGCCACGACGTATCAGCAGCAGTCACCACAGTACACGCAATCTCCTGTGGGTTTCCAGGAGTTGCTCGGAGACGTCAAGCACCAGCAGCCGCAGCAATACCAGACTTATCCGCAGTATCAGGCTCCTCAGTCGTCTTATGTTGGCCCGGTCAGCCCAGTTGGATCGCCGGCGCCTACCCAGCCGGCTTATTATCCCTCTCCTCAGTAAACGCGATATCTGTTGGATGATGGGTTTGGGTTGCGATGATCTGAGTGTTCAGGAGACTTGTTCACGGTGGATTACGTCAGTTTGGGTATCATGGTAAAGGGTAATGATGAATACAGTTTAATTCCAAGTGCGTTTCTGCTTGTGTTTCGAACCTTGCTATCGCCCGTTGTTTGTGTCAAGCGCGATCGCAGACAGGTTAGCATTATGTGTTGTTGATTTCGCAGCTTATGCCGTCCATCACCCAGGCTTGTGCTCACAGCGACTTCAGAAACTGAAGACTTGATGGCTTAAGTGTGTTGACAGCTTCCGTTTTCACAGAAACTGATGTCAAATCTGACTTGTTACTCCCGTTTTGCTAAAACTCCCACCCAGCCAGATGCAATTCCGGGCATAACAACCGGCCACGACATTGTGACATCCGTGCTTGGGGGCGTCTTCTCGGTAGTCTCTCCACCGTTCAACCGAGGGTGCAACGCCCGTAATGGTTGTACATGCTGCGACAGATTTGGTTGCTTGTGATAAATCACTTCAGCACATTATCCAGAGAGAGGCCAAGCTGGTTCAAAGTCGATGTGAGGAAGAATCCTCGCCTGTCAAGGGCACCAGCCCTGTGGTGTCGAAAAAATTTTGAGAGGGACGCGAGAGAGTCAACGGGAAGATTGAATCGCGAGGGCAGCCACAGGTCTCTCCAATCGCTTGCCTGCATTTGGTTAAGATTGAATTTTACCTCACCTCATCCAGCCGGTATCGCGCCTTCTTCCTATTTTGGCACCAGGGAAACCGCGCCCAGCGCATGTCCCAGCTCTGGTCTCCAGCGGCATGGAGGGCGAGATTTTCACAGACACATGGAGGTGTTGTGGTTCTATGACAGTTACAACCCCAATGTTAGACTGTCATGCCACCTTCTACTCTGGAATTCCAGAGTTTTAACCATTGAAGCCCTCGCCCAATGGCGATCGTCCGTGACCAAAGTGGAGCAGCTTCTTTCATCAAGCCTGCCAAGCCTGCCAAGCCGGCAGTTGGTGTGAGGTCTGTCACCATGAACCCCACCATGAATAATGCACAGAAGTGGAGATCGAGGAGGAAGATTTGATGGCGAGCTATGGAAAGTCGAACTTGACCTGTGAGAATGCACAAGCATCCTGTCAATGGTTGGTCATTTCATCTTCCTCCAGCGCATGGACTCGTCGAAGACTTTAATCCCTTTGAAAACCTGATATCGACTTTTGAGAGTTCGTGTTTTCGCAGGCTCTCCGCTTTTAAGCTTCTACTCTCAAACACACCCGGAATACCCAGAACCATCTAGCCGACCCAGCCGTTGGAAGCTGCTTGACACAAGCTTCAACATTGTCTACATCTTCTGCGCCCGGCGCTTACTGTTTACGTCCTAAGCTGCAAGTAGCCGCGGCTCTGCGAAAGATGCTCACACCAAGCAGTTGGCTTTCAATGTTGCCATTGCTTCCCGTGTCAGACAGGGAGACAGGGTTGGCGATAAACACACTGACTTGCACCAAGGTCACTGCGGTCACGGCAAACAGGCCTAGAATCACAAGCTTTGATGCTTGGCAACAACATTGACCATCCACCACAAGGATAGCCGGTGTTGCTTGGATGAACACACAGATCGCGCTTGTCCTTGTTGTTTGCCCCTGGTCAGGGAACAGTGTACTGACAGGCCCTTAATCCTTCACTGGGTAGGACCTCATGGATGTACCCCAGTAACTGGATGCTCTGCTGGGGATGCAGTTGTCCATATTACACAAGATCCAGCAAGTTTGCGACAGCCGGACATCAACTGCTCTTCAGTCCGTGACCTGAGACATCGGCCAAAGACTTGCTACAAAAGTTTATTGCCCAGAAACCTGCCGAAAGAGACAGCTTCCAAAACATGAAGCTACATGCCCACCGGAAGCAGCAGCGCTGATTTCTCTCAGCATGTGCGGCGATGAAAGAAGCAGACAAGTGCACAACCGGCATACCCAGAATTCAAGCACATGTTCGTCGGGTAGGACCGGTTCGGAAAAGATATTCCCTGTCAGACGAGATGTTAGCAGACCAGCGCCCAATTGTATTTGGTCCGTTCCTGCACCAGTGCGCTGGATGCTTACTAGTGGCTTGCCGTGGTTGCATGCCATGTGTTTAACGGTCCTGATCAGCAAACATTTCACATTTCGCTCGTCCATGGAACTTCAGACTGCCTTCTGGATGTTTCGTAGGAACTCAACTTAGATGTGCTCGCCATTCACATTAGCAACACATCAACCTGCCAGAGGTAAACTCTCCAATCCAATGGTGACACCACCAAGGCTGCGAAACATAACTCCTCTGTCCAACAGCCAAAGGGTTCCCAGGGACAGCAGGCAGCTCCCTGCATCTGCATAGCTCGGGACCTGCACAATCAGTCCGGGAGACACGCCAGATGATGGGTTATCCCTGAATAAATCCGGACGGACACCCGACCAGTCCGTTGTCTCTCATTGTATCCATGTATCTTGTTCCAACACATGGACAGAAGCCAGCCTCAATAAGAACATTTGGCGCTCCATCGAGTGCATACCCGATGGAAGCTGTCACTTGATCCTTTTTTGCTCGCTTCTAACGTCCTGCTGTCAGCCCGGCACATTGTCAGCCTTGTGTCCCGTCTGTTGTGACAGAGTTGGCTGGACCTCGCTGTCGACCACTCGGCCAGCCAGAGTCCTCATCATTGCTGTAGACACCTCAAATCGCTCAACGCCGTTCGCTTCGACTTGGTACTCCATAGCTTGTCGTCACCATCCAAAGTCACTGCTGAGAGTCAATCTCGAGTGTGCGTGTCCGTTACAATTTGCTCAGTCCTGTCCGCTGTGTTTGGGTTCATTGGATCGCTGCCTCGGTGGTCAGCGCTGACAGTGAGCTTCAAGTTCTGAGGCTGGTGGAAATCGTGCCGTCCGTTGTCACAACCAACTGTTATGACCGACTGTCACAACTGACTTTCACGCCCAACTTTGTTACAGATCACAGAACTGAGTGTATGTGTTCATTGACGTTTGTTAAGTCCCTTCCTTTGTGATAAACTGGGCTTGGCCTGTCCTTCGCAGCTGGTACTGATGGTGACCCCAAAAACCGAGAGATCATTGCACCGCTTGCACAACCGACTGTTGTCGCCAAAGTGTTAGTGTCTATTGTCACTCCCTGAGTACTGACTGTTGCAGAGGAGCTTACTCACGTTCCGTCCGCCCGGATTCTCCGCTGACTGTGGCCGAGAGAACTGGCGCTGTTGCTAACCATTGTGTCCGGGAATTACAACCGACTTTCACGACGGACTCTCACAGCTGACTCACAACTGCCTGGGACGGCTGATTGTTAGTACCAACTCTGACCGACTTTCACTACTGACTATCACTGTTGGACGTGGACTCGGTTATGCTCCTCTTCTCACCAGACAAAGTTCATTGGACTGTCTTGTCCATGGTTGCTGACTTGCTGTCAATAGTCATCACGGGCGTTAAATCCGCTCAAACTCTTTCGTACGCTGTCATCACCAGCGTGGAACACCAAGCGTTAGTGCTTGGTACAGCTTGCTTGGTCCAGTTCCGACGGAATCCTCACATCATTTGGTCCGCGGCCGAGTGACTCCCGAGTACAGGGTTGGCACTTACCTGTCTTCTGCCCTTGCTGGCTGTCGCGTTGGGTGTCGCGTGAGAACTGCACATCCGTCCACAGTTCTTTTGCTGACTGCGCTGCCCAGGTTGCACC
The DNA here is from genome assembly GCA_011800035.1 of Thermochaetoides dissita. NCBI lineage: Eukaryota > Fungi > Ascomycota > Sordariomycetes > Sordariales > Chaetomiaceae > Thermochaetoides > Thermochaetoides dissita. The sequence goes on along the minus strand of JAAFKN010000366.1, from coordinate 7,727 downwards.
CACGGTCACGACCTGCTCTTGGGCCCATTGTGACCTGCTCGGCCTGCCAGCAGCAGGTGAACGCGCCAGAACGCTCTGCCTTCTGTGACTACCCCTTGTGACCCTGGGATTGGCTGTCAGTGTGCAGTGCTCAGCCCAGGTCAGTTAGTTGCCTGTTGTCACCTCCAACAGACATCGCCGATTGTGACGTGACGGGCAGGTGCCGCAGCCCCGTGTGACTTGTGCCGTCCCAGCCCGCTGCGCCCGTTCGCTGCTGAACCCTCTGCCTGCTGCTGGTGCCGACATCTGGTGCCCAAGGTAGGACACACCTGGAGCAGCACGTGCACACCTCCGCCCGCTTCCGGTGCCGACGTCTGGTGCCCGGAGCTGCATCCGCCCGGAGCAGGACCTGCCCGCTTCCGGTGCTGACATCCTGTGCCCGGAGCAGGACCTCCCGAAGCCAGACCCACCCGGAGCCGGACTTGTGCGGGGCAGCACGCGCGTGGCGCGCATCCCCGCCGGCCTAGCCCCGAAACTATAAATTCCACCTCCGGCGCTACCCGGCTTTCACATTTCCTAAAACCACACACACTTGTCTGCTTTCTTCGCTCTGACCGCCTTCTCAATTATCACACAGCAACAGATCGTCTTCTCCCCTTTTCTTCTCGCGCTTGGAGCAGGCTGGTACCATGAAGATCCACGCTTTTGCTCTGGTTGCCTGTGTGGTGGCTTCGGTTGCCGCCCAGGGTGTCACCGATCCTATTTCTCCTCCTGGCTCTGTTCCTGTTGGTTGCGTTCCGTCCATTGATGGCAAGTTTGAGATCACCGTTGTCCAGATCGCTGATGCCGAGTCCCGTTCCGCCGCCCTCATGGTAAGTCTTCCATTGATCACACTTTTGACTTTTGTTATTTTTCCCTCTTTTCATTCATTCGTTCATTCATTATTCCATTTCTTCTTTTTTCCAGCTTTCAAGCTCCCCAAGCAATTTCGTCATGTTACGTTGCCTCCCTATCAGCTCCTCTCCTCCCTCAGCTCTCCCCCATTTTCTCACAGGTCAACCCAAGATCCCAAATTTTTCACTTCCCCCCTTCCCCCCAACCAGATCTTCATGCTTGCTTGTGCTGGCCTTAGTGAATTCCGCCCACTCTGCTCAAAAATGACCATTTCTGGCATCTTGAACTCGAAGCTGACTCGGCTCAGAAGCAGGCCATTTGCTCAGGTGACGGTGTCTTGGTCTCGACCCTGCGCGACACTGTCATCAAGGATGCGTATAACCGAACAGGTTACATTGCCTCGAACTATCAATTCCAATTTGACAATCCTCCCCAGGCTGGTGCAATCTACACGGCTGGTTTCTCGTTCTGCCCTGGAAATTCGACTCTTGCTCTTGGTGCGACCACGACCTTCTATCAATGCCGTTCTGGCGACTTTTACAATCTCTACGACCGGTACTGGGCTCCGCAATGCGAGCCCGTCGACATCATTGTAATCCCATGCAATGATGCGACTGAAGACTCCGGAGTCCCTGCTCAGACTGTCGTTGGTTCTGCCACGATTCTGACCACCCTCGTTATTCCTCTCTCCGACGGCCAGCCTCAGGTCATCACCACGGACAAGGTGATCCCCATTTGCCAAATCGATGATGGTAAGTCCGTTTTTTTCTCCCCTGTCACCCAACTTCTCCTCTGCTCTGAGAGCTCTTCGCTAACTCTCCAACAGGGCAAATCCAGGGCCACACGGCCCCATGCACCGGCCCCGTGGCCGCCATCACTGCCACGCCCTTAGTCACTCAAATTTCTGATGGACAGATCCAGGTCACCGGAACCCCCGCAACAGTTACCATTCCCCTTGTGACTCAGATCAGCGACGGGCAGATTCAGGCTCCGCCTGTGACCACGACTCCAGTTGGCCCATTCCAGCCCACTGAAGCCCCCCCTGCCAATGAGAACGGAGCCGCTCCTCTCGTGGGCGGTATCTTCGTGGGCGCTCTCGTGGCGGCCGTCATCGGTGTCGCTCTGGTTCTCCTGGCCTGAACTCATCTCGACACTCCTCATCAGATTTGCCTCGAGAACACGTAGTCTTGCGCTACAGCTGGAAGGGGCATGGCATGGCCACAACATGCTGATTTGACTTTGCGTTGATTTTTCACACTGAGCATGGAGAATGGAAATGGATGGAGGGACACGGGGATTCTCGATGTGGTGAGAACATTGGGGGTTTCTGATGGTCGGCTCTGTCGCTTGTATGATAGGATTTGCTCAGACATGGACACAGAGGAAGAAGGATGAGGAGCCTTCCAGCGTTCCGGGGTTTAGTTATGCAGCTAAATAAAATGGATTACGCCAATCTGGTGTGGTTCCCTTTTGTAATGGTGGTGATGTGATGTCAATCGTGGTGGTGGGGTGTGGCCGTCAAGGTTCTCGCGTTAACGCCAAGCATGGTAAGTTACTGTATGGGGCGTTTTGTGGGATTAAAGTTACACGCCCTGTTTCCCTGTCGCGACAGTGCGGCATGACGCTGCGCAACCAAATTTCCATCGACATCAACCTCCCACATTCTCAACGACGGCATCCAGAATCCAATTCCTCACCCTCTACATCATCCACACCCCCATTCCCCCCGGCCCGCCAGCTCTATCTCCACGGGCGAAGTGATACAGAGTGAAAATGGCCGACTACTGGAAATCAACGCCCAAATACTGGTGCAAGCACTGCCAGACCTACGTCCGCGACACCAAGCTCGAGCGCACCAACCACGAGGCCACCGCCAAGCACCAGGCCGCCGTCAAGCGCGCCCTGCGCGACCTGCACCGGGCCGCCGAGCAGCAGGAGAAGGAGAAGGAGAGGGCGAGAAGGGAGATCGAGAGGTTGAATGGCGTTGTTTCGGGGACCAAACCTAGTTCGTCCATAGCAGTTGGGCAAAGGGTTGGCACAAGCGGAAGCAAACCGAATGGAGGGGTTTATGGTGCGCCGCCGGCGCAAATTTCTGAGGCTGAGAGACAAAGACAGCTGGAGCAACTCGCTGAACTGGGCGTCAGCATCCCGACTGAACTACGAGGGAACATGGCGATGGCCGGGGAATGGACTGTCACGTCTACGAAAATCATTGAAAACACAACCGAAGGCGAGAATACCAACAGCAGTGAGGAAGCTACATCAGCCGAGGGCCGCGCGGTGGGCGTCAAGAGGGAGAGGGAACAGACTGAGGAAGAAAAGGAGCAAGAGGAGGCGATTAAGGGGCTGTTTAAGAAGCCGAGGAAGTGGGGTGTTGATTCGAAGGCTATGCCTACGCAGGAGGATGCGGAGTTGGAGGAGTTGTTGAAGGGGCCTCTTGTGAAGACAAAGAAGGGGGAGAAGATCAAGGAGGAAGAGACCGAAGTTAAGAAGGAGGAGGGCGTCGAGGATGGGAAGGATGAAGGGGAGGTGAAGACGGAAGAGGAGGTGAAGACGGAAGGGTCGCCTCAGGTCAAGAAGGAGGTTGATGAGACAGCAGGGGTTGATGCTGCGTTGAAGGAGGTCGAGGGGCAGAAAGAGGGTGCGGGGGAGCCAGCCGTGATGTTTAAGAAGAGGAAGGCTAAGAATATTAGGCAGAAGTGAGCTTGGCCGTTTGCGATGGCAATGATGGGGATTAAATGGTTTAACATGGGAAACGCCAGGAATCCTGGATGTCACTGATGTCTGGACCGATATTGACCCATGGGTGAATATATTCCGGATGTGTATGTGCAAAGCTAACAATAGAAACAGAATCGAAAACCCTTCATCCCATCATGATCACCGTCATCACCATCGTCTCCCCTTCCCTCTGGCGCCAGCTCCCCCTCCAATCGGTCCTCTTCAACCCCTGGTCCTCCTCTTCAGAATCCAACCTTGCTAATCAAAAACCGCGGCGCATCAATAGTCGACTCAGTCGTATACAAGAAATGCGCTGGCGTAATGAACAACGTGCCCCAGCACACCGCATCCGACGCATTGCAGTACACCTCGAGCCGATTGCTCGGATAATTCGGGATCTGCCCGCCGTTCTGCAGATTCTTGGTGTAACCAAACAGCACAACGCCCTTGACCTTGTCGCGCACGCTCGACGACAGTTCGCTGATCGCGTTGCTCATCACTGCCGTGCCCTGGCTGTACCCGCCAGCGACGATCGCTGCATTCGGGCACTTGGTGCTGGCCAAGTTGAACAGGCGCTTGGCTTCGTCGATGGCCGCGCGGGAGGTGCCTGCGGGGAGGAAGTTGTCGGCTAGAGCGGCCGTGTAGGGACCGCCGACGCCTTGGACCCAGAGGTTGGAGCCGTAGTGCGCGGCTAGGCCGTTGGCGACGTTCGGGCCGGCGCTGATGCCCTGGTTGGTGTAAGCATTTTTGTCCGGTTAGACATTGGGGGCTGGGAGAGACATACCATGTTGCCCGGCTCGGTCGAGGCACGAGCAAAGATGAAGATGACACCCGGGCAGTTGTTGGAGTTGCCATTCTCGAGATCGTTGCGCGTCGTGGACTGGCGAGCCTCGAGATGAGAAGCAGTCTCCTCGACGGGAGCAGTGGGAAGAGCGGCGACTAGGCCGGCGGCAGCGAGGAGGGAGAGGAACTTCATGGTGAAGGTTGGAGTCTCAAGAAGTGTTCAAGAGAAGGTTTTTAATGTCTTTTTTCAGATCTCTAGCTATCCAAAGCAGAGAAGCCCGCACTGCTGAGCAAGAACACCTTTCTCAACTCCGGAATCTATCCTCTCTTTATACTCATCCCCATCGTGCCTCCTCACGCCGAACGTCTGAATTCCAGAATCATCTTACACTCATCCGATCTCATCCTCCTCCCATAATGTCCTCACTGCTTCCTCTGGTCAACCACCAAGCAATGTTTCACGCCCCTGAGCCCCGACCTTGCAGCGCGCCCCTCACGCTGACTGCCGCGGCTGCCGCAAGCATTCCCGTTTTGGGTTTGACGTCCGGCTGGGCGGCGGCGCGATGGGGGCCACGCACCGTTGCAGAAGGCTGCGATCGAAGCGCCACCATCACCGCGAGAAGGTTTTTGTTAGTCCTTCACTGAAGGTCTTTTTTACATCTCCGCCTTTGCTTGCTCGCTTACACCCATGCGATGTGAAGAAGACGCACCCCGCATTCTGTTGACTGCAGCGTTACAGTGCAGGCCATGACAGTTGGAGTAGTATAGCCGCGGCCCGAGCTTGCAAAATCTGGGGAAGTGATGCGATGAGATCAATTGATGAGGAGATTCCGAGTGATCCCGCCACTGGGAATGCGATCCGATCCTGGTTATGTTCACGACCGCTCGTGAATTGGGAAGCGCCTGTCTGTTCCCCGCATCGCGGATGACCCGCTTCCCTGATCTTTGGGTGTGGCGTTTGCAGGGCGCTAGTGCAGTGCTGTGACATCGGGTTCCCGTTTCAGATCGGGTCTAACACGAACACATTTTTCTTTTCTGTTTCTTCCAAACTCTACACTAATGCCAGGTCCAAGTACCGAGGCATAATCGAAACAATGCCCAATGATCTTCGAAACGGAGCAAAGGACACCGAGGGGAGTCGACAAGATTCGGAAGGCTGGACGAGAGTATTGTGAGCTTGGCCTAAATCGGGCGTGCTTGCGAGTGTTGTGCTTATGCTGGGCATGATGTCTCCTCCTCAATATTATCATGGGATCAGAGGGGTTTGTGTCGGTAAGTGATGCATCGATGGTTTGTGAAGATGAGGGGTTGAATGAGTTTTCTCAGGCCGAGGACCGAGGAAGTCGGGGTTGAGAAGTTGAGGCTTACTATGAGGACTTGAGCTAATGTAAGAGGCAACGATGATGGTCGACAATGACAGCATATCGAAGATGCTTGTCCCTCGCATCAAGACTGTACCCGCCTGCTCCAAAACCACAGTCCATCTCGCAAGCCATCTTGCTCGCGAACATGCTAAAGAAAACGCCTAGCTGCTCGAGTCAACAACATTTGTCACAGTACGTCGGCATTTTCCGTTCCCTCGGATCCTGCCATCGATAAAGGTGAAACCTGCTTATTAATCTGCCACTCTTGATGATCGTCTGGCCTGAGACTTGACATGGATCCAAGGCTGAGGACGAGGCTGCGGCTGAGATGTTACACGCTCCAGCCCTACGCGGAGGAGTGCTATATTTGGAGAAATAAGGGTCCGGCTGTGATCAACGGCCAGGTTACGAGGTGGATTGGCCGCAGTTCACCGCCAGGATTTATCACAACACTCGTCGGCGTCGCTATCCAAATCCGGTCTCGTTCCAAACATTGTGAATGAAGCAACAAGTAGTGAAATTGCAAAAAGTGCAAGAAAGCCAAGACATGCATAGCGGGAAATCAGCGGTTCTGAACCCTGAACAGTAGTTCGTAATGCGAAGATGTTTGGCCGATGCACTTGATTGCTACGAAGGTCTGGACTGTTCGACAGTTCAATCCCACTACCAAAGTTCAGAGAATCGTCTTCAGCAAATAAAAACAAGGATGATCCATACACCCCAATGAGCGGCCGTGTTTTCCAGTCAATGACGAGCAGTAAGCGGCAACATACAACGCCATGACGTCGATGCGGGGAGCGCCACTTACACCTCGCTTCCAACACCACATGACCAGTTCCCAATGACATCCCATCATATCCCTCTTCTATTACCTTCCCAAGGTTTGACAAAATACCATAGAGCTTCAATTTCAGCCCTAAGCAGTTCAAAGCCTTGAACCAACGAGTGTAACCTAGCAGTTTCCAGCAAGATGTCCTTCCAAGGCCACTCCAACGTCGGCTTCCCCAGTCTATATGAGTCCTCCAACCAAAAGAACACCAGACAGGAGGAGGTCGAGGAGCTGACGCGGCACTCGGGAGAAAATGTCAAGGCATTCCTGAACAGTACGTCCTCAATCCCAATTATATGCCCAAACTTTTGAGCGTCCGACGAAAAACCACCTGCTAAGACCTGACTTCATGGCACAGAAAGCCAAATGGATGAAGTAAACCGCCTCAGGGAGAAAGAGGTTCGTCTTAAAACTCCGCCAACTTCTTGCCTTCTCTTCACACAGCAGAAATGCTGACCTGACCATGTCCTAAAAAGATCGAAAAGAAACGCCAAGAAAGACTCCAGAAAGATCCCACATTCGCCGTAAGCATACACACCGCTTTACTTCTGCTCCCATTCACTTGAATGATATGAGCATCTGAGCAAGAGCCCTGTCCATTTTGTTTCCTAAGACCAGGTGTTAACTCTTTTGCCAGGCGACTTCGCACGGTAATAAACCACACAAAGGTGCCATCATCGACAAGGAGCTGCAGGAAGAGGACGAGGCGATACTACGGAGGAAGGCTGAATCTCAGGCCATGAAGAAGGAGAGGAGGATGTCAACAGGACGGCGGCAGTGAAGTGGTGTCGGACAACGATTGACCATACTGAGAGGGTTGGTCCTGCTGGGAGAAAGATGTTTTATGAGAAGATGTGATGGAGTCAAAGGGGAGGACAAGTTGCTGCTGTTAAGACGTGGCAAGTCATTAGTTAGGTCACTTGAGAACAGGCAACTGACTTTGTCGCCAACCACCATGACCTAAAGCCGTGAAATCCATTCCGTGACCCCTCCCATGACAATGACCTGGGGTTTCAATGCCAGAGCAAAAACCAACGCAAACCGAAATACAAACCCGAGGGACCCCAAAGAAAACTTCCCGATCTCCTTGCCCTTCCCCATACCCTATATATCCCCACTTCCATCCACTATATATATCCCCACTTCCATCCACTATA
>JAAFKN010000365.1:0-14328 GCA_011800035.1 Thermochaetoides dissita | reverse complement strand
TGAGGCGAGAATGGATAGATGAGAAAGACACGAGATGTCCAGGGATGAGGAAGGGAGGAAAGGCAAAGAATAAGAGGCAGGGGAAAAAAAAAGGGTCCAGGCAGTCCAGGAACAGCACGGAGAGCAAAGTCCACACCTCACACATGGCGCACGGCAGCACATCCATCATCGCACCAACACACCATCCCACCCTTCCTCCATCCATCCATTCCCCCCATCCTAGATCTTTGCTAGCCCACCTAGCCGGTCCCCGGTGTACGGAGGTTACCCCAAGAATCTTACAAGGCCCCCTACCCGAATTGGAGGATCGGGGGGGAAGAGCGAGGCGATGACGGCGTGGCAGCGATGCCAGCAATGAGTCGGCGTCGGCGACAGGAACCAACCAAAATTCAGATGCCATGCAAAATCCACTCTCCAGGGCCACGCTTTCGCCGTGCTTGCTCCGAGCGTCCAATGCCGTTGATTCTAAGTCTTCTTTGCTTTCTCTGATGAAGTTCCATTGCATCTCTTACCGCCAATGTCAATCAATGCGGCTTGTCTACCGTGTAGGTCTAACTCGGAGGTAAAAAGAGCCATTTTTCTTTCCTTCCCGTCGATCGATCGATGGTCAAAAACTTTTTTTTTTTCTCAATGTTCGACTCACGTCACCGGCAATGCATCAAATTGAACCGAGACCCTGGTCTGGCTTGGCCGGTGGGCCAGCCTGCCTGCTGGTTGCTTGTCCCGCTGCCGAGTCGGGAGGGTTGCATGCGAAATTCACCACCAGAAGCAGGTGGGGCAATTGGGATGCCAAGTCCAAGGTGGGGCAAAGCTCTTCCGCTGCGCTGCAAGCCAGCAGCGTCATCGAAGCGTGGGGCTGTCCTGTCCGTCACTGCCTGCTGCTTGGGTGGAGCATGTGAGAGAAAACTCTCCTAGTTCTTGGCGAGATGTGAGTCAAGAACGTGTTTCGTGGCCCGTGCACGCATGGCAGGGATCGTGGATGGCCTGTCCGAAACTCCACCGAGCAGAGACGGCGGCGATGGCGATGACTCTGTGCCACAGCAGTTCAAACATGGGATTGAAACGACAGCAGGGGTAGGTATGCTACGGATGACAACGGCTTTAGCTTCAAAACGTGGGTTTGCTCGGAGTCGTGTTCGTGTTGGAGCAAACACGAATGCGAAAACGACGTCGACGAGGTTGGTGATGGGCGATAGAGTCCACCTTCTCGTGCCTTGACCGGGGTGTAAGTGAAACGCATTCGTAGAGTTTGATATTCATTCCGACATTGAGATAGGCAATGTGAGAGCTGAACACCGAAGCGAGCCGTCACCAGCCAATTTTCACGACAATTTACGTTCCTATGCCTCATGTTGCTCCCTGATCTAGCCTCCATTAAGGGGTTGACCTTTTGCCCGCGTGCCGTAAGTTGCAAGCTGAAGGAGCATGTGCAACGCGGGGAGGTGCCGAGCATGAACTTCTTCAGCTCTACCCCGATTTCTTCCTACGAAACTCCTACCACCTGCTGACAACTTTAACCGAATTCTCTGAGAGACAGGCAAACAATGCCTGAAATGCCCGAGATGCGTTGTTGAGAGTGTGCTTGTCCTGCCCGCTTGGTAATTCTACTTACCCAATATAGCCATGTTGGGCGCGGGTAGGTATCCCGATGCCGCGGCGCACGTGGGAAACCATCACCATATGGAAACGGTTGCCAGAGCCTCGCGAGGGCGCCACTTACGTGAGAAGGTTGTGATGTGATGCGATGCGACCTTTTAGATGGGAGGTGATGGACGAAGGGAACTTGGAAACTTACGGACTCTAAGTCGACTCGACATGTTCTCTCGCACACATCCGAGACAGTTCTCGATTCCATTTTCTCTATTCCCTCCCTATCACAACAAGATCACATAAGTACATCTCACTACCAACCGAAGTTCAAAAAGCAAACATTGTTCCTATTCCTTATCAGAAGACAAGACGACTACCACCCACCAAAGACGCCCTTACATTGTTGCCCAGCCGTCTATTCGTTCGTACTAAGTTCGTAGTTTCCTTCTTTCTCGTTTCCCCTTGTATATCGGGTTTGACCCCCAGATCTTCCAATCCATGGTAAGTACATGGTAGAAAGTTTCAAGGACTGGTTCGAGCGGAGATACGTTTCCGAGTCTCGAAACAGATAGGAGAGACTTAGACAGAAGGAAGAAAAGTAACAGAAAAAGAAAAAAAAAAGAAATCAATCGATCAGTCGGGTTAATGTACAGAGTTCATATATTATATGTTTGACAGTTCATTCAAATGCTCGACGTTGGAGCTCATTTGAAGAGCTTCCAAGGGGCGAGTAGGTATGTGCGTGTGGCTGTATATGCGTGCGGGTATTTATATGTTGCCGGCTTGTTGCCGAGGGGATGAAGGGGAAAGGGGTTGGGTCTCCTATTCCCATCGGTCCCGTATTCAATGAGCGAGGCGAGGAAAGGGTTTCAGCGCCATCAGATGAAACGCTTCGAGCTTGCAGTTCAAGCCCTCTCCCTCCTCTTCCCCTCTCCCTCCTCCTCCTCCTCCTCCTCCTCAACCAGTTCCTCCTCAATCTCCTCCCGTTCCATAATCCTTGGTCCTGCCGACGGCGTCCTACACTCAGCCGGCACCTCCACGCCACTCATCTGCCACTCCATCAACTTGCTAAACGCGCTCTCCTTATTCGCACTCAGCTCCGCATACGTGCCGACCTCCGCAACAGTCCCCTCGCTGCTCAGCACAATAATCCGATCACTCCTCTTAATCGTCGACAACCGATGCGCAATCGAGATGGTCGTGCTGCGCCCCTTAAACAGCTCCGCCAGCGCGCTGTTGACCAGCGTTTCGGATTCAGCATCCAGCGCGGACGTCGCTTCGTCCAGGATCAAGATATCCGGGTCCTTGAGCAGCGCGCGGGCGATCGCAATCCGCTGCTTCTGACCACCCGACAGTTGGGCGCCGCGCGCGCCAACCTGGGTCTCTAGGCCGTCGGGGAAGTCGCTGATAAAGCCGCAGTTTGCCTTTCTCGCCGCAGCGACGATCTCAGCTCTCGTGGCATCGGGCTTGCCGTAGGCAATGTTCTCTGCGATGGTACCGGAGAAGAGGACAGGCTCCTGCGCAACGACGCCGATGCGTCGGCGTAGAGACTTGACGTTCATGGTGGAGATGTCCACACCGTTGATGGTGATGCGGCCGGAGGTAGGGTTGTAGAACCGGAGGAGGAGGGACGTAACGGTGGACTTGCCGCCGCCGGAGGGACCAACGATGCAGACGTTGCTGCCGGAGGGGATTTCGAAGGTCAGGCCGTTGAAGATGGAGACTGCCGGGCGGGTCGGGTACGAGAAGTGGACGTTTTCAAAGCGGATGGGGCCTTGGGCGGAGGTGACCTTGCTGCCGACGGTAGAGGGGATGGTGGGCTTGCGGTCCTGGAGTTCGAAGAGCCGGCTTGCTGCACCAACGCCCTTCATGAGCTCGGAGTAGAAGCCGGAGAGGCCGAAGAGAGAGGAGCCTGCGAAAGCGGTGTACATCATGAAAGAGGTCAGGTCGCCGAGGGTCATGGTGCCGCTTCTAACGAGGTTGCCGCCGACGATGAGCATGGCCAGGATGGTCATGTTGCCTGCCCAGGAGGTAGACGCGAAGAAGGTGCCCGAGATGATGGCCTCGCGACGGCCGAGGGCATAGATCTTACGCACCTGGTTGCTGTACCGGCGCAGTTCCTGGATCTCGCCCGCGAAGGCTTGACTGGTCTTGATGTTGCCCAGTCTTTCCTCGCCGATCTTGGTCAGCGTGCCCACGTTCTTCTGCAGCTGCCGGCTGAGACTGCGCATGGCGCGCCCAAAGAAGAAGGCGCCCAGCGCGATGGGAGGCGCCATCACGAAGATGAGCGATGTCAGCTTCGGGCTGAGCCAGGCCATCATGACGAAACCGGCTGCACCACTGACCAGCGCGCGGAGACCGTCCGAGATATTCTGCGTGACACTCTTGCCGACGATGATGGTGTCCGAACCAAGGCGCGAGATCAGGTCGCCCACGCGGTTGGCGTCGAAGAACTCAGCGTCCTGGATATACGTCCTCCGGTACAGTTGAGTCCTCAACCGAGCAACAACCCGCTCACCGACCATGCGCAGCAGGACAATCCGTCCAAAATTAGCGCAGGCGCCCAGCGTCAGGAGCATACCCAATCCGATAAAAAACTGGCGCATGGTCAGACCAAACAGGCGCACCTCGTCCATCTCGCCCTTGGTCGACAGGTCCAGAATCCGGCCAACCGAGAAGGGGATCGACATAGTGACAGCCGACGAGATTAGCAGCAGGACAAACGCAGCAGACAGCCACTTGAGCTCCGGGCGCGCAATCTTGAGCAGGCGCCAGATCTCGGCCATGCCGGGCTTGCCGTCGCGTCCTTGGCCTTTTCCTTCCTTAGAGAGGCGCGCCCGCATGTTGACGTGCGCGGCTTTGGCGGCCTTTTCGCTGAGCTGGAACCCTTGCGTGTGGTTGTATGCCGGCGTCTGTGCCGTGTTCGATGTAGAGGTAGAGGTAACCGTTGTAGTGTCTTCTTCTGTCTTAGACTTGTTTTCTTGCAGCGCGGGCCGCGAGGTCGACAGCTGTCGGAGGAGAATGGTCATGGGGGATGTCCATCTCGCCATTGTCGTCGTGGGGTTCGAAGCCGTCGTCAGACCGAGCCATTGGCTCGTCCTCAGGGGCATTGATCTTGTCGCGGAGGTCGTAGAACGGGTAGTCTGGGCATTGCGAGCTCCGGTTTGGGAGCAGAACGGACGAATCGTTGTCGGCTTGCCAACGGGGATAGGCAAGGCGACTCGAGCGGGGGTAATAGGAGAGATCGTCGAGGCAAAACCGGGAGTAAAGGAGGCAGGCGACCCAAGGGCAGGAGTCGTCGCCGAGGCGAGCGCGCGTTCAAGTTGGGGGAGCAGCGCGGCGCGGCGCACGGCCGCAGCTGCCGCTCCCGGGATCATTGTCGCAGCTCACTCAAAGGCTCTCTCGTCTCTTCTTTCGAGGCAATGCACTCCGAGCAGCTGTTGTCGCCGTTGAATTCCTTAAGCTGTCGCTGGTCACTGCGCGAGGGGCTAGTGTTGGGGAGCTCTCAGGCCGGAGGTGCCGTGGTAAGAGGGATTTGTTCCGAGGCCCATGCCGGCGCTTGCTCCGGGAATGGTTGTTGGAGGCACGGCTGTTGTGTGCGAGCTCGAGGGGTTGAGCAATGGAGGGGTTACCGGCCGGCGTGGGCTGTGGGATGGGATTGTTTCGCAGCAAGAGGGAGGGAAGCAAAAAAAAACAAAAAACAAAAAAAAATAAAAAAAAAAATAAAAAAAATTTGGTAAGGTGCAAAATCACAGGCTGATGTCAAATGTCCCAAGACATTCCATTCGACTGCATGCAGCTGCCAGCGAGTCCAGTCGGAGCTTCGGCCCAGGCGGGTCCGCCCCCCCTGTTCGTCATTTTTCTGGGCGAATCGGCCTTGTCGTCATCGGCTCCGACTCCGTCATCTCGGCCGACCGCTTGGCGAGGCCAAGACCTTAGCCTAGGTACAGTAAGGTTGAGTTCTTGACTCTTGACCTTGACTCTTCTGTTTGGATATGTTTATTGGCTTAGTCTCATAAGAGAGAGACTCGAGTATTATATGTGATTATCTGAATCACAAATCGCAGATCTGCAACTTCTGAGCTTCTCACAGGTGCGGACTGTGCGGACTGTGCGGACAGTGCGCCTGAGGCTCATGCTGACGGCCAGGGTTCAATGCCCGGATGACCCCTCACTTACACGCATGCCCCTCCGGTTTCTTCCTTGCCTGCAGACACCTTTGTGGTTTAGAAGTGTTATCTATGTGGTTGAGTGAGTGAAGATAAGAGTTAATTGGTTAACTATACGAAAGAGATTTGCAATGTCTTTAAGCTAGAAATTTTGAAGTATATGCATATCTGCTTGAACGAGTGTGTGCTGTGTACCTTACCTAATTGGGGCTGGCAGCATCAATGATTGGGAGGTCTGCATTATGGTAGATGGACCTTGATCATTTCCACCATAAAAGAAGTAACAATGACAATTGATGAGAACTGTCCTATGATCTTTCATTTGGGCCAATCCCAAATTCATGAATGCTATGCCATTACCATAACCCGAGAGAGCCATGCAGCAGCAATCAAGCATTACTTCACCATACAAACAGCACGAAATACCGCCCACATCATAGGATCCCTGTCACAACCAATCATCATCATGTCTTCCTGCTATCCTACCTAACAACAATCCTCACCACCCATGCTGGGTAGTCACCCAGAGTTAACCATAAATCCTGAAACACTCCAATCACGCCCAAAACAGCAGTAAACCCCCAATATGAATCTTTTTACCCGCTCTCATAATCTCCTGATTTCAGAGCTCAGGGCTAGAGGAAGCTCTACAACCCCTGCCCCTGACTCTCCCTTCTGAGCATCTCCCTCACTTCAGCATCAATCCCATCATCATTGCCCAGATCCGGAAAATCATCATTCACCGTCGCCTCACCAATCTTACGCTTCTTGTTTGCTCCCACACCGTTGTTCATGACCGGCACGGAGGAGTACTGCGACGCTAGATTAGATAGCATCTCAATACCCGGCGCCCCGGCGCTCAGGAAGGGGTTGGGAGCTGCAGTGGTCTGGGAAGCAGAAGGCATAGAGGTAGGGGCAGGGCCGACGTGGAAAAGCACTGCAGCAGGCGGCTGATCGGTGCTCTGGAGATCGCCGGAATGGTCCTGGATGTGAGGCGGGGTGAGGGCCTCGACCTGGGGACGGTCGGGCTCAGGGACCGGCAGGGTCGCAGAGGCACCTGCCTCGGGAACAGTAGCGCCGTTGCCGTTCCCTGAAGCACCGGCGACAATAGCACGCTCGATAGCCTGCTTGCGCTGCTCGACTTCGGTCCTGCGCGCACTAAGCTCCATCATCTTCTTCTCGTCGACAGCAAGCGCATCGCGGGTGGCTGCAAGGATCTTCTCCAGCTCGCGTATCAGGTCGCGCCGAGCCCGGATGCACTCGGTCACGGCGCCCTCGGCATTGGCGAGAGTCTTCAGCAGGCCGTTGAGACGAGCGGCCTGGACAGGAAGTGGAGTGGTCGCGTTGGTGGTCGGGTTGGAGAGCTTGTCGTACTCGGTGTTAGCATTAGTGACGGCTGTTTTGGCGGGCTGCAGGCTCTGAGTGACGGCCAGCTGAGGAGCAACAAGAGGCTGGAGTTCGGAGGGGATCGAGGGAGCCGAGCTGCTGAAGCCGCCTCCGAAGGGGGCTTGGGGACGGCTGCGGTCGACTTCTGAACAAAAGTCAGCGCATTGTTTGTAGTCAGAGTGAGCTGAGACCGACTCACCCGCGAACTTGGCCTCAATGTCCTGGAGAATGTCACGGTCAAAGATACTCCGCTCCTTCCAGACGTCCAGGACTCGGCGCAGCTTAGCCTGGATATCGGGCGGGGCGCCCTTGTATGCGAGGGCTGTTGCATCCGCGATGTAGGGAGAGAAGGCATTCAGGAAGTCATCCTTGTGCCGAGCCTTGGACTGCTGAGTGACCTCTACAATGTGCTTGTGTTAACACTGAACATCATTTACTGAATTTTGGGAATACTCCACTCACCATTGGCAAGATAAATCATGTTCAGCCTCTTGTGGCTGGGCAGGTCCTTCAACTTGGTCAACCACAGGTGAACAGTCTGGGATGCATGTCGGCTGTGAGGTGTTAGTGAATACAGGCGATGACCGACTTCACTCGACATAGTGCAGGCTTACCGATGGAACATGATCCATTGAGCCGTGGTTGCAATGCTATCATGGCTCTCATTCAAGGCAGAGAGCTTTGAGAGAACCGCATCGTCGGTATAGGCCATGGTCAGGGGAAAGTGTGATAAAAGTGTGAGTTTAGGAGGTTGGAGGATGTAGGAAAGTCGCAATTCAACCCGCCAAATGCTGGGTCAACAGTGGTTGGTTAATATGGAAGTGAAGTCGGCAGTGGTGAGTAAAGTCGTGGGTATAAACCTGGGTATAAACCTGGAATATATCCTGGCTGTTGATACCGACCCAAGTGGTGAGGCTGCTATTTCAGGTTGAGGTTGAGGTTGTCCAAGGAGGGTTGAAGGCCTGTTTCCAATCAGGAAAGCAGGCAATTGTAACTACAACACGGGGCTGTGACTTCAGCGACCAGTGTGGAAAGCCGGCAGAACCTCAGGACTCCTTTGCTCTGCTTCTATCTTGCAAATGCAAGCAAATGCAATAGCAAATGCAACTGACATCACCCGCTTCTGCAGTTTGCATTCAGATCTTAATGCAGACAGCAGCAGTGGTCAATCACAATAGTCCGTAGTCCCGATGCTTCTCTATGCTGATGCCAGGATGCTCAGACGTTGTCAGTCACCACTGGCCAGAGACACGACAGCTATCCTCTGTGCGATTTGGATGGTTTTGTTTTGGCAGGATGGGGGAAATCTGGAAAACAGGAAGAAGAGGTGTGAAAGATCAGGATCAATCGAAAGCCAGAAGAAACCCATTTTGGAACAAGCTTCAGCGAATTGCATCGCAGTGGCCCCGGCGCGCCCTGCAGTTCGCACTAGCGCCATCGCATAAATGCATTGACCAGGCATCGCTGCCCCGGTACAATGATGGCTACCCCTGTTCGCCGCCCAGTAAGCCACATCTCGCTGGCACAGCCCAGCGGCACCTGCCTGGCCACTCTGCTGGCGCCATCATCGAAACCCACGTCCATTTCGCTTCATTCCCATCTTTCTGGCCCGTTGCTCAACCGCCAACACTGCGCTTCTCCTCTTTTGACAGCATTTCAACCATAAGAGAAGCCAGGGCCATTATTAGAAACTAACCAGTCCACCATGGCCGACCGCTTCCCCTCGTTGGAGGAGTTCGACTCCGGAGGTAAATCATACCATCCCCTCCTGTTCGTGCCCCTGGCTATTTTGGGCCACAAACTAACCACGCCGCTACAGTCCAGACCGAGATCAAGGACGTTGATATCGGCGACATTCCGTCGGCCAGCAACTTCCTGGAGCGCGAGAAAGCCATCCTCGGCGAGGAAGCCAACCGATTTGCGACGGTAGAGGATGCCGCCGCCATCGACGCCGGTGACGATCTGCTCGGCGGAGGCGACGTCAACATGGCCTCCCCCGGCGCTACTGCGCAGTTCGAGTCCCAGTTCCCCGATATCAGCGCAGCTGAGGTAGGAGAGGAGGAAAGCCAAGCCAACATTCTTCCCAGACACCCCCCCTGATGTTAACTATTTCTCCTTCCCACTCTCTAGGCCGCAGCTCCGACGAACGTGACCATCACCGGCGGCCCGTCCATCGTGTACAACTCCGGCTTCACCACGACGGTCGAAGACGAGGAAGAGCCCGAGGTGATCCGGGAATGGCGGGCCAAGCGCGACGAGCAGATCCGGGCGCGCGAGGAGGTGTTTGCGCGGCAGCGCGAGGCGACGATCGCCGAGGCGCAGCGCAACATCGACGAGTTCTACGAGAATTACAACAACAAGAAGGAGAAGCTGATCGCGCAGACGCGCCGTGAGGCCGAGGAGTTCCTGGCCAAGCGCGAGGACACTACCTCCGGCGGCACCAGCTGGGAGCGCATCGCTAAGCTGGTGGATATCAGCGGCAAGGGCGCCAAAGGTGGCGCGGCTGGCTCGGGCAAGGAACGCTTCCGTGAGCTGTTGATCAGCTTGCGCAAGGATGAGAATGCTCCTGGTGCTTCGGGCTACTGAAGGGAGAGAGGGAGGAGTTGTGTTGCTGCGTGTGAAGTGGTGAAACTACTGCCCGGACGCCCTTCCGGATCACCCGACCTGATTTCTGATTACGTGCCCCCCCTTTTGGGCTGAGACATACCATAGAGCCACCGACGACTCACGATCACCAACCGACTGGACAGGACTGCACTTAATGTACTTTTAGACGAGGAGATAGTGAAGGGGAGGCCGGGCGGCAGGGAGAAGGTTCGCTATCTGCAGGCACAGGAATATTGTCGGGCATTTAGCGGTACAGGGCGTTAACAAGCGCGTAATGGAAAAGAAAATAATATCCATCGGCACTGAACCCTTGTAGACCAAAGGCAATGCACATAGACATATCGGTCCGACAGACTCTTGACCCTGGTTGATTGATATCAACAGTCCCAGGGGACTCTGTCACCTCTATATGTCTACCCCTCTCTTCTACACATACAAGCCATCGCATCCCCGTCTAGTAGGTTCTCTTTGTCCCACTCAACCACTCCACAACCGGGCAAATAGGGCGCATTTACTCGCTGAACCAGGTGTTGTGGCCGAAGATGCGGCGGCCCATGGCGTAGAGGGTGGCTGTACGCAAGAGGTGTTCGGATCAGCACGGCGCTGGGAACAAGGGGACTCGAAAACGACGACGATGGGGAGCTAGGGATCGCTACGTACCAGCGGTGGTGCCCCAGAGGACGATGTAGTAAGGGGTCAGGTAGTACTTGCTGCGGGGGCTCTGTTGAAAGATAGAGTCATCAGCATGGTCGTCCAACCTAACATCACATGCCCTCTCCAAGTGCAGGTTCTCCTCGACGTCCAGCTTTTAACAGCCTACCTCCCTCCTCCCATGCATGCAATCCCTCTCTTGCATGTCCTTTCCTTCTCTTGACACATCCCTCCCCTCCCATGGACCATCCCTCCTCCTTTCCCTACCCCCGATCCCAACCGCAAACAAGACACCGTCAACCCGGACAACGACGGGGGGAAACAACTCACAATCTGCCACAGGCGAACATGGTTCTTATAGGCAGCCTGGTAGTAGCGCTGCAGCTCAGGGACGCGGTTCTCGCGGTTGATGAAACTGTATTGCGTGTGTGGTTGTGAGATTCGTGGTTAACCGTGACGTCCTAACTCTCGTTCCCAATCGTACGATTCGGCGATTTTGCGCGCTAAATCCTTTTTGCTCTCCATGTCACCTCTCAATTGAGGGACACAAGCAAATCCATGGTCTTGGGGAATAATGAGGGAAGGCAGGGCAGCTTACGCCATCTTGAATGATCTGTGCTGTGATGCGGCAGCGGAGGGAGGGGAGAGTGGTTGTTGTCTGGGTTGGTGGTGGTTGGTGGACGGTTGGATCTCGGGAACCTTGGATGGGGGGGGAAGGTAGCAGGTCGAGTGGTGATGATATGGGTTTGCTTCCGGCCTGGGGCTTGGCGCAAAGTGTGAGCTTGCCTGATGAGCCGGGAGTTGTCGGTATCAAATGCGCCACGCCGACTGGTCAATTGGGTTGGGTGACTAAGCATAACCAGGTTGGGCGGCTGCCAAGATTTTGGAGGGACGGAGAGCTTGGGATCTTCTATCGTTCCTGAGCTCCACTTCTTCCGTGAAGCTTGTGAAGCTTCGGCGATGGGAATCAATCATTTCATTTCCTTGAGAGTTAGATATGAAACAGAAGCCTTAACGAGACACTTTACTGTTCCTGAAAATGGAAAGTATAGAAACACTATTGTTCACCAAGGCAACACAGTCATGAGACACATCCACCATGAAGATGCTATTCCCAGATAATAGATACGCTTCCCAAGCGCACAATGACTCCCGTTCGCCTGTAACCCTCTACCCTCGAATATTCCTGATCTAGTACATGCAGAAACAGAACAGTGTTCCAACAGGATTAGGTTGAGCTCCTCGCCCGTAGACACGGATGCCTCAAGCCACAGTATACCAGCCGTCTCCTGGTTGGGCCCTTCATCTCCTATCACACTACCCCCGATGCTTCTTCGGCTTGATAATAAGCAAGATGATAACAGCAGCAATAAGTAGCAGCAGCAGGAAGATAATCTTCCTTTTGATCGTCTTCTTCTGGTAGCCCTCGGCGACCTTGAGCTCGCGCGCAGCCTCCTTGACGTCTGTCGCCATGCGCTCCACGTTGTAGTCGATACGGTCCAGCAGCGTGCCCTGATCGATGACCATGGTCTGCAGTTCGCGGAACAGGTCTGACAGCTCGATAATACCCTGCGCAATCTCCTCGATCTCGCGCTCGCGCTGCAGAATGATGGCATCGTTGGACTGCAAGAGCTTCTGGTGCGCTGGCGCCTGGATCGCCGACTCCGAATAGGTACGGTCGGCATCGGACTCGAGGAGGGACGGGTTGTTGCTGTAACTGCTTCCTGGGAAGGGGCTTGCTGCACGCTCGATGTCGCTGGCCACACCGGCCATGTCTCTGAGTTCTGGGTTGGTCAGCCTCGTTTGCAGTACAGATGATTCAGGGGCAGGGTCACATACTCTTGAGATATGCGCTCTGCTTCTTACGAAAAGCAGCGCTGGCCTCCTGCACCCTTGTAGCAAGGTTGACCCGTACATTCTTCGCCATAACCTCATCGGCGCGCGTCAGCTGCCCGCTGGCCTTAGCTTCGCGAACCATCTGCTCGATGCGCAGGATACACCCACGGCAGTCGCGGAAGCCGCGTGTGATCTCCTGCGTCAGGCGCTCGATCTCGGCCTCTTCGGCCTTCTTGGTATCGTCGTCGTTGAAGCCGGGCAGCACATGCTTCTGGTGCAGCCGGTCCAGCTTCTGGGCCTTGGTCGCAATCTCCGCCAGCTTCTCTGTCACCTCGTCCGATATGTCGACCCAGCGCGGCGGGAGCACGTCCATCTCGATCACCGCGTCGCCGTCGTCCACTGTGTCGTAGGCACCTGCCGACAGCAAGCCTCGCCGGTCGTCGTCGGCTGAGAAGAGAACGCCGCTGCTGGCGCCGCCGCTGCCGCCGAAGCGCTCGCTAACTGGTGTTGGTGTCCGGCCATAGCGATTGCGATGTCGAGGATGGTGGGCGTAGGACTGCCGGTATGATATGTAGCTACGGAACGGAGAACATGATGTTAGTCTACAATCCCATCTTGTGTCTGCCACATCAAGCCCGACCGCTTACAGGTTGGTGCGGTCTCGCCACATGGCGGACACGGAAAGGGGTGAAGGGTCCCCTCAGTCCGCCGTTAGTGGGATGTTGTCAATGGAGAGAGGGGAACTGATGTGTGTGCTGGCGAGGGTCTGGACGGCGCAGCATCACATTGTAAAACGGTCACCGCAAATGCGCCGGCGCACAACCGAGCTTCCTTGGTGGTCGGAGACCTGGGGAAGGGATCGGGGAGGAGCCGATGAGAGTTTCCGAGGTCCCCTCTCTGTTTAACTGGTCGCCTGGCACAAAGAACAATGCCGCTGTAGATGGATAGGACCGCACGGCTGATGGCTGAATGGGTCGAAAACCAGTGTCCCAATCACTTGCAGCCTTGCAGCCTTCGAGCCTTGCTATCCTCAAAAAGACGGCCACTTTAACGGGGGGGGGGAAAACGAAAGGGGCCCGCCTCTGGGGTTATCGACATTTGACTTGACGCATGGTGGGACAGAAATGCCAGTTGGCTGCAGCTGCTAAAGTACGCTGGCGCAGGGGTGCCTTAGGCCGGTCTTGATGCGTGTTAGGATGGTCTTGGCAGGCTCGCATTGTGATATGAATTGAGACGACGCAGAGGCCCAAAGGAAAGGCAGCAACGCGGCGAGCGCCTGGAACCCGACGGGGCCCGCATAGATGAGACCCTTGTCGCAATAGCCGCCCCATCGCTCCTTTTCTGGAGGAGGGGGCCCCGCTTCCTAAGGTCCCGCCGGGCTACCGCTCGCTCGCTGCTCAGTGCTCACAGTTCAAGTCTCCATCCAGGCTTGCGTCCGCCAGCCGCCGTCTCCATCATCCAACACAACCCAGTTCACCCAGCAACATCACCGCTGTTCCCCCGTCGAGACCTTTTTCTCGCACCTCTCCTACAACCATCCACATCTCCATCGCGCATCTCTTAACGTCGTTCGCCCGCTAAGACTCCCACAATCAAGATGGTCAGTTCCCCCCGCGCTGCTCTCAGCTCGCATAAGGCAACCCCGCGGCAAAAGAGTCGGGTTGAAGGGGGGGGGGGGTTGCGAAGTGTCGGGCTGCGTCCCTACGAGCTCAATGTGCTGACGATGTCTTCACCAACAGGCCGATTCCCTTACCGAAGAGCAGGTTTCTGAGTTCAAGGAGGCCTTCTCCCTCTTTGTATGTCATCCTTCTCTATTGTCAAGTTCATCTGGATGGCTTCAAACCGCAGCACTAACCCCTGGAATAGGACAAGGACGGCGATGGTTAGTCCCCCTGCACCCGCGTCTCTGACTCTTGCAGCATCACAACCCCGCCTCACCAGAGGTGGTGTTGCGTTCTGCGCATGCACAATCGTTGCCTCTTGCGTGTCTACAACACATCCCGACTCTCTGATAAGACAATATGCTAAGCCCCTGAGCAGGCCAGATCACAACCAAGGAACTGGGCACTGTCATGCGCTCTCTCGGCCA
>JAAFKN010000364.1:0-14363 GCA_011800035.1 Thermochaetoides dissita | reverse complement strand
CCTCCCAGTCAGCCGCCCGCACGCCATTTAAAACCAGTGCCGCTTCCCCCAAACAAGACATCTCCTCCCACCCTTCCATCAACCTGATCCCCGCCCCAGGCTACGAAGGCTCCAAAACACTCGGCACCCCGCGCTCCGAACTCCTCTGGTGGAACGCCCTCACCCGCCGACACGCCCACCACCAAAAGCGTCTAGACAACGCCTACAAGCGGGCCTGCGCTCGCGCAAAGGGACACGGTCGTGAACCCCCAAAGCGAGAGGAAGTCTACTACGACCACTGGGGCTATCCTTATCTCTCCAGGCCGGGCCTTATCTATGCCTTTAAGCTTTTCGAAACCAATCATGCTGACGAATTCTCCCGGATGGGGATTCTGCGGCGGCCAAGCGAGCACCGGCAGCGTGGGAGGTGGCCCCGGGGCCCTTGGTGGAGTTGGAGTCTGCGGTAGTAAGTATTCTCTCTCGACAGGTCTACTGTCCCATACAAATGGTTTCAAGATTTAAGGAGCTAGCATTGGCATTTACTCAGTCGGCGGTGGTGCTGGCAGTGATGGTTGCGGTGGTGGCGGTGGTGGTGGCAATGGTATGTAGAAGAGTTCACCAGAAGACTGAGAGAGTGACTGTGAATGCCTTAAGGAAATTCGGCCTGTCCTTGGGTACATTTCCCTACCTACGTAACCGTTCAGTGTTCGAGATAGTGTGATGTTTTTCTTCGGCAACAACTGGAGTTGAATGAGAATGAGACGTCGAGTATGGGCTTGTTTTTAGGATACCTATACCTCAGTGATCCTTCTTGCTCTTCTTGAGCAAGTCAACAGTTTACAACGCGTCGCATGATTGCTCATCCCTCGACCTTCGGCCTCGAGACATCCCTGGGCATGAGACGCGTCCCAAAAACGCCTTACAGTATAGACAGCCTCAACACGACAGCAGAAGCAACAGAGGTGCGCGAACCACTTCACGACTCGTCAAGCAGATTTACACCGCAACTTCTGCATTCGCAGTGCTAGTCCTGCATGTGGAAATTAAAGTGAAAAGCAGCCCACTGGATTGGGACAGAACAAGCAGGGGCACTACTGCAGTAGGCAGGATCATCAGGCAACCCCGCAACGAAATTCATCCATCGGCTAGGAAGGGTGGTGAGAGCCGGAAAAATCCCCGGCGGATTGAAAGCAAGAAATGATTGGGCAGAAAAAAAGTTTACTCGCAGGTGGAAAAGAAAAAAGGGCGTGTTACAGGTCGTATCTGCGGCGATTTTCGACAGCTCTTCTGAGTCTTCTCTCAGGCTGGATTTCTGGAACTAATGACCTCGTAGGCACTGGGCAACTAGGAAGATCAGCCGAACGCCGTGAGCGAACGAGGGTGTTCCTAGCTCCCCGGCCCAACCAGTTGGTACGGGTTACGGGTTACATAGCGGGGCTTTAGGCTGAACCGTCCGGTTGGGTCCCCTCAAGCCTCGACGCTTTGACCCTGCTGTGGGGCTTCCAACCCGTAGTGGATGTCGCGTGAGCCAGATCTCTCTAGCCCCTGCAACTGCCCTCTGTTCATTGGGTTCCGAGTCTGTTGACTGGCGGCTCACTTGACGCATTCACTTCTAAAAGCTGGTTCGTACCTAGACAATTTAATACCTTTTGCGATTGCTTGCAGACCACCGCTGCTCTGTCTGTGTTGCATCCATCCGACCTGCCAAAATTGGCTGCGGCTGTAAGATCTTTGTCACCAGGCTGTGACCCAGATCTTGCAAAGCAGACTGATCATAATGGCCTTCACTACACTACATCCTGACTATGGTCCAAACTTCCAAACTGCGCTGACTACGCGTGCAAGTTCCAGAGGCTGAACTTCATCAAAAAAGAAAAGCGGAACTCATGTCAATTTCGCCGTTGCAGGTGCCTGTCCCGACCAAGTGGTCTAACTAGCGCACAGACGGGAAGGACTAGCGCACAGACGGGAGGACTAGCGCACATACTCAAGGAGAAAAACGCACCCGCGTCCCCGGCAAGTCCAGCCCCAGCAGCACGGCTCCGAAATGCTGGCGCCCCCGGGCATTTCCGCTGCTTATGTCATCCGTCAGGTTGGGACCAGCCACGTCACAATCAGGCAAATCTGGATTCACGGCCTGCTGCGGAGTGTGGGCCCTGCACTATGGTCGCAGGATCCAAGGATTTCGCGGTGCCCACCTAGTCCGCGCAGTTGGGCAGGTTATTGAAAAGTTGGCGGTGGATCTATGCGTACCGTAATCTTTGGGGAGAAAGCCCTCCCGCTATAATTATCGTTGAGTAACATCACGGTACAAGATAGAAGCATCGCAGCCTATACTGTCTTTTTGATCCACTCTTGTCCTAAAGAGAATTGAAAGTATTCTTCACAATAGTTAGCATTACTGTTTCCTTATCATCGTGCAATAAGTCTTTAGGTACCTATATAATAGAGGTGCTTATATCATTATTCTCCAAGAAGTTATTGAAACACAGCAAGTGCCTGAGCAATCACGTGACATAATGATCCGCCCTCCATCCTGGCCTCCTAACACCAGGTAGGGTGAACTTTGTGTGGGAATGCAACCTGTAGGCCAATGTACTCAGCTCTTTGCTCCATGGAGTGGGTGGGTGTGCTAAGGGTGGAGCCAAAAAAAGGGAAAACCGCAAGCCAGGCAGAGCCGCGAAAATGCTGGATGTACTCACAACACTTTGCGCGGGAGCAATGCATGCCCTCTCATGGATGTCGAGACCAGGCGAATGGTCACTCGCACTTTACGAAGACTGAAACTAGGATCTCTTTAACGGTGAAAAATGCCAATCGGTGGGCCCTGACCAGTCTGCTATCTCAAAATAGGTCGCCCCACAAAAAAGGCTATAGATTGGTACTTTGACACAGAATTCGAGCAGCACTCTCTTGCTAGGAAACGCTCTAGATGGAAGAAAAAAAAGGAGATTCTAACTTCCGGTATAAGTTTAACTTCATTGAGTTTATTCGCAAATTTTTATCAACTAAAAAGTTGTGCTAATTTCTCTGCAGTTATGTATTTCCGGGGACGTCAAAGTACTGGTGGGGCAAAATAGATCGACAGGTTTTTGTTAAAAGAGATCGCCCGGATCCAGGACGGGTCCGCAGAGCAGAATACAAGCTGCAGCTTATCCAGCTGGAAACCCAATCACAGGCAAAGGAGCCAGGGGTTCTTGGCCAAGTGGAGATGAACCCCTGGCGCGGGGCTCGCGTAGGTGAAGAACATCCCAGGGGGGAAAGATATCCGGCAATAGCTTACCTGATGCAACAGGTGAGTGACGGCTGAAGCCCTGTTTAACATCTCAAAAGTCGCTGGCTGCAGACAACACATAAAGCCATGATGCTGCCACTAGTATCTTCTCTCGCTGTTTGCTCACACTCATCAAGACATCCAACCCATCTTTTCAATCCTATATAACCAAGACCTTGCAGTATCCAGACACACATATACCTAGATACGTATTACTAACATGCCAACCAATCCCATCGACCTCCTTGGGCTAGACCCGAACCTCCAAGATGACAACACTGGACCAGCTGCCGCCCACGATGATGACACCATGAGCCTGTCCGAATCCAGTGTTGCCGGACCCTATGCCTGGAACGGGGGGTGAGTAAACACTCAACATCTTTCATTGAGTGTCCTCACTCCGCCAGCAGTGATAACACTCTCCTCCTAACAGTCAACTTCCCAACTCCTACCCATTTCCAACCGAGTTCCTCCCAACCCCAGAACAATCAGTCATCAACCCAAGCCAGAGCCCCTCTCGCTCCTCCAGTTCCGAGGTCTCATCCGTGTCCTCTTTTGAGTCGTCGGGAAGCATCATTAACGCTTTGTCCCTCACCAACCGTCACCTCCTGCGCCCCGCCCTAGAGCACTACCTCATGACTCCCGAACGGTCCGAACAACTTTTCCTCCCCAACATCCCTCTTGTCCACGAGCCCATGGAATTCGAGCCCTATCCCAACGACCCTCTCGGTCGTGAGCTGGCAGACCTCTCCCAGGAGTACGACCATGTCGCCGCCGATATGCCCCGTCACAGAATAGAGGTCGACCCCGTACATGATCTCGACCTGGTTCAGTCTCACCCCGACATCCGCTCCCGCTCGCCATCCTTCAGCACCAACGACACACTATCCATCGCCGTGACCTACGACTCTGACGGCGATAATGACCATGACCATGGCCCATCATTTGACGACCCCGGGAGTGAACGTACCCGCCGAGAGCTGTAAGTACCCCTTACAACACTCCAACCTTAACCCTGGCCCCGACCCCGATCCTATATGTTCTTCAACAATGCCATGCGCCATCCCATATCACGAGAGACCAAGCTCATTGGCTTTGCTCTGAAGCATCCCCCGGGACCTGAAGAGATTTAAGACGAACGATCTCGTGACCCAAGACTGACGGCATCGTCTCCCACAAACAGGAAAAACGCTGTCCGCAAAGCCGCCGAAGAACAGAGCCGGACTCATACCCGCGTGTTGAAGAAGCCTCGCATGCGGCGGCGCAGTACTAGTAAAGGGTCGTCCTCGCCCTCGCCCGAGGCAAGTGACAGACCAACAAAGAGGGCCAAGCTTGAGTCCGAGTCCGCAGCTGCTTCTTGAGTGAAGATCGACGAAAGTGATCATTATGATACCCCCATCCTCGAGAACGTATAGAAGGTAAAAAGAGTTGGAATAAGATGGATCACATCTTGATGGCAATCGCCTGACACCCCTGAACATATACACAACGCAACATTTTCCTTTGGATAGATAGACCCGTCATGATTCCACTGTCATTAATAATCTTCAAGTTCCATTTCAACACGAGAAGTCGTTTCATGAGGTCATAAAACACTGCCAGCGTTCCTGGCTTATATCCAAAGGGGGCCGTCAACCATCCGTGACACATGTATCCATCGTCCATAAGCAACAACGTAGGAGGGATGATGAACATGCTCATGATGATAATGATTCTTTTTGATGACAATGCTGATGTTGATCCAAAACCAAGCATTTTAGGGCCCCAAGCCAGCTGTCAGTGGCTGGTCGCAGTGTGGTGTGACCACGAGAGTGCAGCCAGAAAGACAATGTCCCTTCTAGACAAAACGCCCATCCAGATGCAAAAAGAGAGACAAAGCATAGGGGGATGTACTTCGGGTATGTTCTGTGACCAATCCATCCAATCGCAGTCGAAATCAAATCCCACATCCATAGGCCTAGGTCAATTGCCGAAGGAAATGCATACAGGTCTCCAAAACCCTAACTTGCCAGACAGCATAAAAGCAAACAGCCGCCCAATTGCGTGGCTCACGAGTTGAGCCACACTTAACCAAGGACCTCTACTCAGAGATCTCGCACACAATGCGGTTCGAGTGAGTGTTAAGTATTCATAATGTTGTAATGCCGCAGCATGGACGCCCCCATGTTTCTAAAACAATATCGGCCCCGGGTATACATGCCAGGATCCAATAGTGGTCCGGCCTTTTGTCGCTTTGGATTCTCAGTTGCTGGGGTAGGTGCTAAGACAGCACATCCGCTTGCGACAATGACTTTGTGTTTTGAATGAGTGTATGATAAAGATCTTGAATGCCCTTGAAGCTCGAAGGACATGTGCCGTGTGTGAATTCTGCTTGAGTGTCCATCATGTCCATGGGCCATGGCGCAAATGTCCAATGCTTTGAGGGCCGTCAGGGACCATGGCTGAAATTTCAAGTCGCGGTGTCCGTAATTTTGAGGCGTCAACTGGCGCCTGATCCCTTAATCCCTGCTTTCCAGGGCCTTCTCCTGCTGGACCACAGCCCCCTTCTTCACCGCCGTCAACGGCTCAATAACCTCATTAATCGGTGTCCCCGGCGAAGTGGTACTCCTCGAAGAAGGCGATAGCGCGGCAGAAGCAGTGCTCCTCGACGCAGTACTACTCGACGAGGCGCTCCGCGACTGCAGGGGGTGACCCAGCGCCGCCTTCCTCACACCCGCAGCCGGGCCGGGAGTAGCGGGCCTCGAGACCGAAACGGGGGTGCTGCGGCCAGAGGGAAAAGAAACAGGGAGGATGGGACTAGTGAGGGTGAGCGAGCGAGCAGCTTTCTCGAGACGGAGGTTCTGGACGTTCAAAGCGGAGTCGACCTTCTGCGATGAGTCGCGCTCTGATTTGTTGCTGCCCTTTTCGACAAGCTGCGGGACGTGCCACGCCTCGGAGCCCACTAAGAAGCGCTCGAACTCGGAGTCGAAGTTCGTGGAGACGGTGGCGTCGAAGTCATCCTCGAGGATAACAGGGAAAACAGGAACGACAAACGTGGGCTCGACATTGAGCTTCTGGGACTCGAACTCAGAGGCAACTTCAGTGACAGTCTCGGTGGCAGTTTCGGCAACAATCTCAACGTTCTTGGTGAACGGGACAGACTCGATCTCAGTGCTGGCTTCGGTCTGACTCTCAGAGGCCTCGACGGCGACATTTTGCTCAGTCTCGGACGTAACCTGGGCTGTCTCCTTGATTCTGTCCTCGGCGACAGGCTGGATCGGTTCGTCAGCAGCAGTGGGAGCATCGGTTTCGGTAGTCTCCTGTTCCTCAACTGTGACCGCAGTCTCCTCAACCTTAATTATTTCCTGAGAAGGGGCCTCAGCGTCATATTTGACCTCGGGAGCAGACAGATCCTCAATCTCGGGAACAGTGGCATCCTGAACGGTTTCCTGAACAACAGCTTCAACCTTAGCAGTAGGAGTCTCCTGAGTCTCAGCGAGAATCTCGGTTTCGGCAGCGACAGGCTCGGTCTCAGAAGAAGGGGCGTCCTGAGGCTCAGCGGCAGATTCCTCAGTTGAAGCAGCAACCTCGACAGTTTCACTTGTGACGGGCTCAACCTCGGCGACGGGAACCTCCGACTCAACGGAGACATCAACAGGGGCATCCTGCTCAGCAGTTACCGGGGCCTCAACGACTTCAAAAGTTTCGCTAACGGTGGACTCAGCAGGCTCGGCAGTGACCTCGGGAATTTCCTTGGCGACAGGCTCATTCTGAGAAGCGGAGACCTCGACAACCGGAGAAACAGATTCCTCTACCACAGAAGAAAAGGTCTCAACAACCTCCTCGGTTGCAACCTCAGGTTCGGCAGCAGCGGAGATCTCAGCCCCGCGGGTCTCAGCTTCGGGGGTAGCATCGACAACGGCTTCCTGGGTCGCGGGAGCCTGAGTCTCTTCGACAGGTGCTTCCTGGGTCGGCACTTCGGTGACAGCAGCAGTGACGTCCTCGGTCGATTCTGGAGCAGCATCAGCGACGGTAGAGACGGTCTTGGTTGAAACAGCAGCGTTCTTGGTCTCCTCAGCGGCCGGCTGGGGCTCAGCAGCAGGAACATCAGCCTTGGGAGTCGACTCGACGAGGGTAGCCGGAGATTCAGTGACCGTAGATTCCTCGACAGGAGCTTCGACGGAAGTCTGCTCGACAGGGGTTTCTTCAACCGGAGCCTCGGCAGCGGCCTCAACGGGGACCTCGACAGCAACCTGGACAAGAGCTTCAACCGGAGCCTCAACAGGAGTTTCAACGGATGTCTCGACAACAGCCTCAACCGGGGACTCAGCAAGGGCCTCAACGGGAGCTTCGACAGCATTCTCGACGGGGACCTCGGCAGAAACCTCGACAGGAGCTTCCGTGACGGGGGCTTCCTCGACAGGCGGGACGGCCTCAGCAGTCTCGACCTCGGCAGCAGCCTCAACAGCAACCAGTTCCTCCAACTCGCTGGTGACAGTCTCAGCCTCCTGGGCAGGGACCTCAGGCTCGACAGCCGAGACAGACTCAACAGGGGCATCCGAAGCGACGGCAGCAGGAGGCTCTTCGGCCTTGGTGGCCTCTTCGACGGGTTCCTCGACAGTGTCCTTGCTGATCTCAGTGACGGCATCCTGCTCGACCAGAAGAGTCTTGACCTGCACAGTCTCCTTGACCTCGGGCTCTGGTTCCTCTGCGGGAGCGCTCTCCTCAGCTGGCGCCTCGAAGGTCACATTTTCGACAGGGACATCACGAGTGGCCTCAAGGACAGACTCAATCTCAACTGCAGTCAGGGCATTGGCCTGGACACGCTCAGAAACGTCGACAGAAGAATCCTCAGCAGCAGGAACAGCCTCCTTGACTGCCTTGATCTCGACTACAGGTTGAGCATCGACCTGAACGGGTTCGGCAGAGTCCTTGGCATCCGAGACAGTTTCTGTGGCAGAAACCGTTTCCTCAGCGGGCACGACAAGAGTTGACTGGACCTTGACCGGTTCGACAGGCTGTTGATCCTCAGCCGGGGCAGCATCATCCCTTGTCGTGTCAACCGGAACCGATTCAGCCGCGGCAGTCTCCTCAAGAGGCGCCACAGGTTCCTCCTTATCGACTGAGATGTCATTGGCAACCGGAACAGCGGGATCATCCGACTTGGCATCGGCATGGTCGACAGCGATATCCTTTTCGGAAGACTGGACCTGTTCTGCCGCATCCGACGTCGAGACAACGTGACCAACGACAGCCTGGTCCACTACCGAGTCGTCCGAAGCAAACTGGTGGGCTAATGGCTCCCCTTGAGGAGCATTGGCCTCCTTCGCAGCCTCGAGACTATCATCGACAGCAGGCTTGGGAACCGGAGAAACAGCGCGAGTGGAGAGAACCGGAGATGAGGGAACCTTAGACGAGACAGGATCGACAGACTTGACGGCAACGACAGCGGGGTCGGCAGTCGGGATGGCGAGAAGATCGTGGTAGAACGATGTAAAGACCTCGTTGATGGGTTTGAGCGGGCCGACGCCGGGCAAAGTCACGCAACCGAGGGGCTTGCGCGCTACGGTCAAAGCCGGCACGGTGCCCAGCATCATTGCTGTTGCGGGGAAATTACCGGGAGCGGCCATGATGGGTGGTTCACGGCCGCTTCGAGTAAAAGGAAGAGGAGAGATCGCGGCGATCTCAATTCCGTTCACTAATGTGGGCGTCAAGACATGACTTGGAGGTTTGGTGCAAAAAGCGAGCGAGAAAAAAGGCGGAGAGAGAGCAGAAAGTGGAGGGGCAACTGGAACCTAAGAAGGCGGTAGGGCTGTTCGGTGTCCCGTGGTGCAGTGGTGTTTACTCTCCCGGAAAATTTTGAGCGTGCCGGTTGGCGGGCTAGCGGGCTAGCGGTGACCGAGGGCATCGGTAGGTGGAGCCGCCCAGGCCACAAACACTCGCAGCGGCCAGTGGGCAGCCACTGCCAGGCCTGTGATCAAGTCAATCGCTGATGGTGGGGTGAAATGGGAGGTGGGGTTGGCCGGCCGGGTGGGGTCTGTTAGGGCACCAACCAACTGCCAACGTCCAAGTCAGCGCTGCATGAGTGTCGTGCAGAAGGCACAAGACCATGAAACCACAGCTAAGGTGAAGGCAAAATGAGGATCAATGCCTTTCAATGACCACTTGCGATGTTGCAAAGGCTTCAAGTGGGTAATTGCGATGCGACGTCGGGCCCTGGGGAAGGGAGGGTTATGTACCCGAACAAAGCCCTTTTGTTTCCGGTGAGATTCACGGCCGTGGTCTTGGGTTCCCAGAGAGGAGTGGCTGACTGGTGATGCTGCTCATTAGAATCAGGCATTTGGCAAAACCCACGGATGACCACCAATTGGGTATTCTCGTCCTGTTGATGGTGCAGACAGCCTTGGGCCCTTGGCTCAGGGATTATGGGCTCCGATGCGGTTTACGACCCTAACCCCAGGACATTCAGCATTTGACGCCGGTGATGTGCCTTCCCCTGCCTTCACTCCTCCATTCTGCCATCAGATGCATATTTCTCCTACTACTACTTTCCATTCGTATTGTCTGATCATGGCTTTGTATATCTCCGTCATCGAGTGCTGTCTTCGACGTTGAAGTCTTGTTTCCCAGGCTATGATCTAATCCAGCATTCGCCTTCAACCCAGTTGTTTGCCTTCTCGAGTCGCCTTCCGATGTCTTTGAGTCTGACATCCGTCTCAGTTCATAATGCCAGAAACACATACAAAACAATAAGCGAATGGGGGCGCAAGCACTGACATCTTCAAGTCCAGATCTCTTCCGTTACGAATATCCAACATGTTGCTCGGCCACCGGACTGACATTAGCATGCGTGCTTACCATGCAAGTGTCTAAAAGGCCCAAGGAGGTGATTGACCGTTGTACAGCACATGTTCTATTCTGGATTGTGAAACTGCTTCAAGTCCGCGCGGAGGGTATCTTCACAAGATTGCCAACAAGCGCGTCTGCAAAAATGGACTTCAGATGACGCGCTGAGTTGGCCGCTATGTCCCTTGTATGCCCTCATTTTTCAGAAGCTTGCAACGTCAACACAGAGAGCATGTGCAGACCCGTCAACAGCACTGCAAATATGACACTGCAGCACTACAGCGTATATTACAAAACGGCGTCATGGTTTCTCTGAGTGTATGCGGACACTTCAGGAATGGATATTTAAACCTGTCACTCACCAGTTGCGATCTCTCCGCGAACTACGGAAAGAACTCAAACATCTCAACATTGAGTTCGACTTCCATTGAGACAATGAACCGCGCATCAGCAGGGAGTTCGAGTTCCTTTGAGATAACGAGCCCCGAGTCGACTTCTACTAGGACCATGAGCACCGAGTCAGCAGTCACCCAGCACGAACCTGAACCTGAACCTGAATACCGCCTCTCAAGCTCCGAGACCGCCACCATCCTGGCATGGCGTTCGAGCTCGGAACCTGAAGAACCCCTCCCCGACCAATGCTTCTTGCACTGGCAGTCGGTGGGCTTCAAGAACGTCAAGCCCAAGCTCCTCAGAACGCCAAATACACCGCCGTTCACCTTCACGACCGAAAGAGCATCTTGGATCGTTCAACCAGCGGTCTATCTGGCGATGGACATCCTGGCGTGCCCACGCGGCCGGAAGGTCCTAACCATGATGGTTCAGGAGCTTCCGGAGGAGATAAAGGATCCCGTCGTCTACCAGATTGGACCCAAGGCCATCGTCCAGCAGTTCCTGCTGCGCCTGAGGGAGAACTTTGCCAAAGTATACATCACGGACTCCTTGCAGAAGGATGTCCAGATCTGGTCGCTTGCGTGGGGCCATGACTCGAGCGAGCTGTCTCGCTTTTTATCCTGGAGGCCCAGCTCGGAGGTGTCGATCTTCCTGCGGCGACACGTGTGTCTTCCCATGTTCTGTTTACATAGTTTACCACTCTGCTAACAACCAACCAGGCCATTGAGACCGCCCTTTTCGCCTGGGACCAAGCTGGAGCCCAGTCCGAAGACGGGGGCGCTACACCGCTCAGCGTGCATGACGTTCGCAGGGTGGTCTTTTTTATTGGGGTAAACATCGCCACTCAGCTTGCGGACACCCTCCTAGGATTGCTAGCCGGTAAATACGGTACCTACAAGAGCTGCCTGCCTAATTGGCAGGGAATCTTTCAGGATCGTCTCTACGGCGGCAGGCTTCGACGCCTTTTCAGCCCCATTCACTCGCGCAGGGCTCAACAGCCTGGGTTTCTGTGCATTGAAACCCAGGACAAGCGCGAAGCAATCAGACCAGATGTGATTGATCACTTCGTGATGAGGGAGTGGGACCTCAAGAAGATCGGTACGTTGCTACATCTCTTGATAATCTCGAGCAATGGAATGCGCGCTAACTCTGCATAGTTTACTTCGATCCCTGGGTTCTCGTTCTCAAGTTTTGGCTTTTATATATTTAGATCGAGTTCATACTCAGATGCCGAACGTTTCTTAAACTTAATGTAATCATGCATATTTGCATATCTTCAATTCTATATTTGTTCAAGTCTGCTCTGGTCATTACCTACCATCTACCCAGAGTGTGCCGTCTTGCTAGACTGCTTAATGATGAAACTTCCCAACTGCGGAGATTGTTTCTAATAATTTTGCTATATAATCCTATAGTCTCACTTTCTCTTGACCGTTGCTTGAACTACATTTTAACCCAATTCGGCCCATTCGCACAAAGAGATCATCCTCAAAGGCCATTTTCGTCAAGCCAAGGAGATGGGCAACGTTGAACCAGCCCACTTCGGGTCCGATGACGTCAATTTGCCAAGAGTTTCCCACATATGAAGTCCCACAACGCCAAGCCTGCGGGATGAGCGGGCCGGGACCCAAACAAAGCATGCTCTCCATTCATTCCTCCTAGGGTCCAACCTGAACTTCTCATCAATGACCTAGCAAAAGTCGTCTTGTCCTCGTTCAAGTTTGCAGCAGGTAAATAATGGAGGCCAATTCTTACTTTGAATTCGCTCCTTTGGCTTTGTGACAAACGCTGACAAAACTGCGACAGCCTGCTTTGCCGTTCCGTTCACCGTCAGGTTCTTAACCCATGAGACCGGAAGAAGCGCTAAGCACTGAAGCCACCATTTTCACAGCGACGGAGCCTGTCACACAAGTTTGCGTATCTATAACGTCGTTGTCAAGTATAAGGCCCGACCGACCTGCATGATGGCATCTTTCGTTCCAAACTTTTCTTCTACTATACCATCCAGGAGCAGCGGCTCCAGGGAAACCTCGCAGTTCACACGATTTCTGGGCTGATTTGAACGCTGACCGTCTCGCTGGGTGCTCAGGATGATGGGGGGACTGTATGGCAGACAAAGCTGCGAGCGCTGGGAAGAGAAGCCCCCAGAAACGGGGGAGACTGCTTCTTCATCTCACCATGTGTTCTAGCAAGACCACGGCCGACCTTACGACCGAGTCCTGGCCAAACGACAAGACCTCTGAAGAAATCGTCGAACTTTACCAGAACCAGAGCATTTCTGACAGCTCTTTCCGTATTGTAGGGAGATTGGCGGGTGGCCACGACACGACTTAAAGGTGTTCATCCTCGCCGATGTCCATGTGTTCGGAGCTGATTCCCTGGTGCTTCAGCGCTAGGAGGAATTGGACAGAGTTGAAGGAGTTGGTGAGGATGGCAGTCCGCTAGGGGAAAAAATCGCAATTGGCGTGAGTCGTCTGAGAGTATTGTTCAGAAGGATGACAGAGCGAAGGAGAAGGCTGATCCTGTGACGTTTAACGATGTCAGGCCCACGACTGAGTTCGTCAAGACTATGACGAGGGCTCACAAAGTGAGGGCTCGGATCGGGTGATCAGGTACGTAATAACCGTTTTTGGCCTCCTCCTTTCGAAGAGGCCACCTGCGGTTCCTTAAGAGGACCAAAGCCGAGCTCAGTACCAAGGAGCCCTTCTTTACGATTGGTGCTATCTGGGCGGCTAGCTTACAGTTCCGATTGGCCTTTTGGAAGTTCCCTGCATCTATCGTGACCTTGTTCGTGATATCTGCCCTGCCCAACCTTCCTTTGGGCAGGCCTGCAGATGCGGGTCTATGGGACCGTGGCGACGCTGTATCTGCGTGACAGAAACTCTGGTTGACATTTTGAACGGACTGTTGACTGCGAGTTTAGTTCCTAATTACTAAGGGATCAAAAAGATTGGACAAGCCAGTATGTAGAGGAACTAATCAAGCATTAGATCAAAGCGTTTAATCCGAAACTTGGGATGGAGGGTTTAGTTTCACTTCCGGCTTTGAAAACTCAGATCGAATGGAGTTTTAGAAATGAAAGCATGCAGTAGGGATAGAAGATAGAGCCAAGATAGAAATGCTGCGGGTTTCTGGACGAAACTGTGCAGAAGAAAGACGCAAGTACGATAGAATGGAAGCGGGCCCTAAGACAAGAATGTTGCGATTCATTCCGTTCTTTCCTCTGACTTTCGTGAGTAAGTCGTGTACTCTGAGCAAGGAAGAGGGTTTCACTCAATCACAACCGGAGAGGCACTATCACTTCAGGAACAGCCGCAAACAATTGGAACTGTCAAAGCAACCTCATAAGGTAGTAACATTAGGGAGAGTATCTACTTCATAACGACCCATCTCAGCACCGATCCAATCAGCGTTCTGGTCAACTTCATGTCTGCATCCAATGAATGTATCGTCATCATCTTCTTCCCACCACTTCACCCCAGCAACCAATTTCCACCTTCCACCTAAATCATCTCATCACGAACGAACCCCTTAGTTCCGCGGCTCCCGACCGCCCTGACCACCAGGCGGAGGCGGAGGAGGAGCCTGACCGCCCCGGTTGTCACCGACCTGGCCGCCCGGAGGAGGAGGGGGGACAGCACCGCCACGGCTACCACCGACCTGACCTTGCGGCGGAGGAGGAACGGCACCGCCCCGATTGCCACCAACCTGAGGAGAGGGTGGAGGAAGGGGGGCAGCACCACCACGGTTGGCTTTATCGCCGGCGCCGACGTTAACAGGAGGACGTTGACCGTTAACCTGACCGCCGGGGGCAGCAACCTGGCGGTTTGTGTTTGGCGGCGGGGGTGGAGGAAGGACACCATTCCGGTTGCCAGCTTGGGCACCAGGAGCA
>JAAFKN010000363.1:0-14376 GCA_011800035.1 Thermochaetoides dissita | reverse complement strand
TAACATTCCTCAAACCTTCACTTTCCTGAACAGTTCTCTCAAATCTTTTCTCCCTTCTTGGCCTTTCGGACATTTCTGGAGGTCTCTGGCCTTCATGGCCTTTTTCCATGTATAAAGAACTTGTTTCTTCGGTCCAAGGACCTCTCTATAGGTCCCTGGCTTGGTCCAAGTGGTCATGGCTGACTCCACCAGCCATCGCTTACCCATACACTTCATCCCACATGATGCGTTTAGCCTCTAGCCTAGTTTGAAGGCCCTTCAGCTATTACCCTCCACCAAGCATGCACCGGAGCTACAACTCCCTTGAAGAACCACTGACAGAGCTTTTTGTTCTCGAACTTGCTTTACTGGGTAGACCGTCGAACTGGCGCTGGCATTCCAAGCAACGGGCAACGGCTTCTGCATAGGTTCTCCCCATCTTCTCCCTCACTTCGTCTATTTTGATCTTGGCAAGATTGTAAAGAAGGCATTCCTGTTGGTCTCGATCGTGACTTTGACATAACTGCTCGTCTAAGTTAAGGCGTATATCCAGACAAAGCTCTATCGAGAGTATCCCGAGGGCAAACACCAACTTTGTGTGGATGGGCGATTAATCAGCAGTGGTTGCACAGTTGGGCCAGAGTTTCCAACGTTTTCTTGCGTTGTGTTGTATATATCTTCGATCACCTTAAAAACTCCAACTAAAGAATTTCGATGAAACTCTGGTGGTGCAGTGTTTCCTGGGGGCGCAATTGAATACTTTGAAATGCTTCCTCATAGAAAATGTCTCCCCTCAACCACGGTGTGCCGCATAGATGGAACACTGCCCACGCAGCCGCTGCGGCTCTTGCCAGCTTACCCCTCAGTGACCGTTTGAGAACATTTCGAAGCTTGCTGGAGCGGATCGTCTCATTGGCTCCAAAACGAATGGCCATGGACCCTTTTCGGGTTGTTGTCCTCCACAACATAATTTCAACACATCGGAGTGTTAACTCTTTAGCTGCAGTAGTAGCATCACCTGCCATGTGGAAGTTGATGCTACCTTCTTGAAGAGCATTCTGGTCCGTGCCGTTGAGAAAATCACATATACATTCAATGGCCGGAATGCCCGGAGCTTGCTTGTGCATTCGTGGAGCTATGTGAATTAGATGCTAGGAGAGCAGTTAGCACGATTGGTTAAGGGAGTCAAGAGACAAGAAAACATGTGTCAATACGTGTTTGTCCCTGCAAACTACTTGGGCAAGTAGTCCCTTGCATATCAGCCCACCTGACAGTTCCTGCTACAGTAGGTTGGGGTAACTGGAAAATCCGTTTCGTCTCAAGCTGTAGCTTGAGTATATGCCAGGAAAATGTTTCATCAGGCTCGCATCTAGAGGCTACTGTGACTCGAAAAGGAGCTTCCGGTGGCCAAATTGCAGAGGCATCTTTCTTCACATCAACAATATGCCAATCAGGAAGGAGGCTGGCGAGGTGGTCGACTAACTGCGAAGGACCTGTTCACTGCCGTTCGTACTCTTCAGGAGCAGAAGTCCATTGCTCAGGGATCTCAATCTGGATATATAAGAGATTTCAAAGACAATGTTGATCTAGGAAGCAGCTGCAGTGATCCAGGGAGCCCAGAGTCAATGGCCACATCGTATCGTCTGGAAGTTTATAAGGATGTGGATGCGGAAATGACAGGGATGTGAGTCGATATTTGTAGGAAACTAGATCTTTGTAGTTATGCGGTTGCATGAAGAGAATATAAAAATTGACATATTATCTCAACCCACATTATGCCAGTCCTGTGACGACTGGAGGATGAAGTATCTAGTCTAGATAGTGGAAGCCATACACTAGACCGAAGGTCAGAGGAATGGTGCAACAAAGAAGTACTGATCCGCCTGATCTTGGTGTGGCCTTACGGCTGTGACGATCAAGGCCACTATTTATGAAACCCTGACTAGGTAAACGGCTCGTATTCCTTTTGTGGGGGATATTGGAATGTCGTGTTACTCTCCATCCCCCTCTGGCTCTCCCGAGTCAGAATCTGAATGCCAGCGCGTCAACCACCAACGAGCCTAGGGAGTGTGGTCGACACCATACCAGTCAGACCGGAAGAATGGGCCGCCAATAGCGCCTCTGATCCAGGCTGAGAGCAGTCAAAGACGTTGCTCAGATCCTTGTCATACAGCTCTTCACCTCCCCACAACTCTGAAGGGCGTGTGATAATCTCAAACTTGGCGTTTTCGGTCTTGAGCAGGTATCTCGGAGCAGGGGGAGCTGCATTCCCTCTCTCAAGGCAAATGAACCCCACCGGTGCGCTGATTGCAGCCAGTAATACCCCTCCTCCTTCATGCTTACTTTCCCATATTTGCAGGTTCCGTCCTCCGACGACTTCAGTTGGAATAATCGAATCGAGCTCGGGCAGTAATCGATGACTTTCAGGACGTTGGCAGCATGGGAGAGGATGAACGAGCAGATCCCCCGCTCGTGCCTCAGCCGCACCTGCTCTCTACGAGACTATTGCTCGTTAAGGGTGATGTCGTTGGTGTCGTCTCAGTCGCGGGTGTAGCCAAGCTTCACGAGGATCGGCGAGCCGAGCTTGGAGGGCTGGTCGAGCCCGATGCGAAGGGCAGGCTGGACGTTGTAGGAGCAAAGTCCGTCGCGGTTCTGCGGACTGGTGATGACGAGTTGAGCGGCTCCATTGCCGTGGTAAGGGTTTAGGTAGAAGAGGGCTTTCTTCTCCTTTTCGAACTGCTCTTGCGGACTTGCCATGGTCGCATGGTGAATTTTCAAGTCGATGGGTCGAAGCATGGCGCTTTAGCAGCGACGGGAGGGTGGTCGTTGTGGTTGGAATGAAGGAAGAAGATGGTAAGAATCGCAGTCGAGTCATCTTGTTAGTTGGCATTGTTCATCAGCCTCTCGAGGGTGAAACCGCTGCTGCTCGTGGAGACGCGATACAGAGCTCATGGGATGCGCAGAAGTCACGACGCATGTGAAAAGTCGAGTATACCTGGCTTATTGTCGAGAGATTGGCGAACAAATACAGGTCACTGAACAGATGACCCTGGAATGGACAAAGAAGCAGCTGTTCAATGCATGCAAAGTGTTCAACGAATTGCTATTAACATGTCAACGTTGTACTAAAGCTTAGTTCCACTGAAAAAGGATGAGTGAAAACATACTAAGTAGGGTCTTTGGTCTAACTTCTGGAAGCTTGGCCAAGTGAATCTTGAGCGTCAACCTTGAACCTTCCCCGGAGACTGATCATGTGATATCGTTATTAAGCCAATATTTCCAACGCTCTCGAGACCCCCTAAGCTCATAAGCTGAGATATTCTGACACGGACATGGGAAGTAAGAGCGTATTTCGATGATAGCGGCGATACAAAGACACCGAACGGCTTGTTTGCTGAAAATCATGGGGCCGAACAACGTAAAGTTTAATGATAAGTAAACGATAGAACCTCGATTCCATAGACCAAGTCCCCGAGAGCTTTGGAAGAGCAAGAGGGCAATGCTATTAACTCGCCAGGCTGCGCTGTCTGATGTCAGACGGCACCCTGTTGAATGAAAAGGTCTGGTTGGTTCAGCAATTTCCAGGTGAGCTGCACTGCCGTTGAGGCAACACCTGCGGGAGTTTAAACGAGAATCATGGGATAGACCAATAGAGCATTTCCATGGGTGTTGACGGGATAATCCATGCACGAGGACTGTGAGATCGCAAATTACGGGGCTGTCAGCCTTTCTTTAGTTGAGCTTTAGGGTTGGAGTCAAGAATCTCAATTAAAGGAGGTACAAGAGTCTCGACTTAGCAGGGCTTCTGACCACAGATCGATCACAAGTCTTGCGTTTCGAAATTCATAGATGCTTGCGGCGTGAGGAGTCGAGAGTCCCAGAGCCTACTGTCAGTGCTGTGGATGGCAGGAAAGATACTTATTATGAGTCTTCGAGTTAAACGGTCTGCGGACTCGCAGTCCCGAAATCCCGATCAACGCTCCTAATGTCGAGTACGGCCCAGGGGGGCTATGGTGCATAAATGTAGCAAATTGACCTGCTAGCAGACCGACAATCAGTCAAGGAGTCAAGATCATCTTAGTTGCATCCATGATCTCGCCCACAAACTCGCGGGGTCACCGGCGCCACAAACGCGGAGCACACAGCCAAGGCATCCTGCTCGGCAGCATTTCTCCATGCAACCCAAATCACAGGGCAGCGAATCGCTGATGAGCTGCAGCGCCACAATTGAGGACATCTCGTTGGGGGCCAAAACACAGCCGTCCTCAGCGGGGCCGACCAGGTTTCATTGTCCAATGAGAAGCCACAAGCATTAA
Source organism: Thermochaetoides dissita (assembly GCA_011800035.1). Taxonomy (NCBI): domain Eukaryota; kingdom Fungi; phylum Ascomycota; class Sordariomycetes; order Sordariales; family Chaetomiaceae; genus Thermochaetoides; species Thermochaetoides dissita. The sequence continues at coordinate 10,081 of JAAFKN010000363.1, read as the reverse complement.
TGACCCTTGCAAGAGCATGCACGCCAAGACGACCCAAAAGCGGGAGGGAAGGAGATGACCGTTCTCCGGGCCTGAGGATGACTGAGGACATTCATAAAACCCAGGCAGCACCCGTCCGACTCGCTTCGTCCTTCCTCTTCTCCATCACCGTCCGGAGCTTCGAAGTGTTCTTGTGTTGCTGAACTCATCTCTGCTCTCAAACATCGCCAGTGATATCGTCGCCGTAGTCAACGCCATTTCCTGTTTCTCATTTCTTCCGATGGGCCCCAGTCGCCTTAGCCGCGACAGCTCAGGATGTTGCTGCTCTCCCCACCCGACGCCAGATCGCAATGGACGGCATCGAGACGCCTTACACTGGGCTTCTCAGTTTTCGACCCCCCCCCCGCCAACTGGACAATCCTTGCGCACATCGTCCTCAAAGCCAAGTCAGCTCCTTGACGCGCGGAGTTGCCCAGACAGACGAGATGCTCGAGAACAGTATGGACCCCTGCTCCTAGGTCGTCAACGTTGGAAGCTTGGCCAGCCTGTGGTTCCAGCGGGTTGTTTGGCTTTCATGCCAGAAGACATCATCTGATTGTGTTGTTCCGATGATACTGACATGCTTGGTTTTTGTAGATCAATTGTGACCTTCAGCGGTCCTCATCAAGACCTGGCATCCCCTTCAGCCCAGGTTCCCAAGGTCCCCGCTGACAGCAGAATTGTGGGCACAGCATCGGGCGTTCCCGTTCCACTTCCAGCCAAACTTCCCATGGTGGGACGTCCGGTGCTCTCCCGTCTCAACATTTGCCAGCCTTTTCTGTTCCAACTTTCTTTTGTTTCTACTCTGACCCGACTTCAGGCTTCTTTCCTCCAGTTTTTGCATGTCTCACACTCAGGTTTTGATGTTGTTTCTTCTCACATTTTGGGAGTTGATATTTTCGAAGGGAAAAGGAAGTTCAATGTATGTGAGGAGAGAGTCCAATGTGGAGGAGGCATCATGGGCAGGGCTCCTCGCAGGAAATGCATGCCGAAAGGCTGTCTGGATTGCGAGTCAATTGAGGGCAATATCAAGGCCCATGATTGGCCCTGTCGTGCCAATTCAGGCATAAAGAGCAGCAGGACTGGCGCATTTGGACCTCGCAATTCATCATACAGATGGTCTTGGAGGATACCAGGCTCAAGTCCAGCTGCACACTTTGAGCCGTCCGGCAGCCTCGACACGACTGCTCCCATTACAACTCCCATGGCCCGATTCGACACAACAACGATGCCGAGTCCCGCACCACGCCAACATCTCCTGGCTCACCTAACTGAGCCAGCTCATCCCTCAACACGAAGGAGCGGGGCAACGACGAACTGCGCTCTCAGCACACGATAAGTCGGGCCCGACAACACGGCAGCCTCTGGTTGAGAAAGTCCAGGACACCATTCGTCTCGGACCGTTCAGCACAAAGAATGACCTGGCTGCCGCGCGACCCCTGATAACTGGATTGATGCACCCTTGTTAATCGCCAAAGTTGACCATCGACCTTGGACTACGTCGTTAAACTGGTCCCCTTCTGCTGCCACTGCATCACTCACGCTATCGGGAGGCTCGCGCCGACCAGCTTGCTCGCAATCACGCACCTCATCGCTGTTTAGACCAATCCAACCGACTTACCGCGTACACCTCTGCTCGAGAGAGCATCTCTGCCATTGCTATCAGCCATCAACCAGCTCACAACCCCTCTTCTGTGAGCCGGGCCATCTTACCCTCGTCGCGACTACTATCACCATGACCACCGATCCGTTTTCTCCAGCCTACTCCCCCTTCCTCTCGTCGGCCGACGACGACATGGAGCAGGGCGAGTGGGTTTGGGTCCCGAAGAAGCTCGCTGCTACCCTACCGGCTGCTTTTAGCGCTTCCTCTCACTCGCATCCGAGCCCCGATCTGTCCCAACAAATGTACCGCTCCTTCACCGGCGAGCTTACTGCTTCCAGCCCGGAGTCGACTTCTTGGAACGCGTCGCCTGTGACACCCGCGTCCCCGAACATGATGACATACGACTTCGGAGGTGCCAGTGCAGGGCTTAGTGGTAGTCCAGCCGCAGAGCTGCCGCTTGAGTTCGATCCGTTTGATGTCAGCCTGGCGTTGCAGATCCCGACGACAGTGCCTGCATTTGGGACTGAGCCATGGCTGTCGGCCACCACAACTGCCACCACGACTGGCCCCCTCTTCCCCACACCCGGACTGGACGCTGCGATCTTTCCTAGCAACCTTGATCTCGAGCTCGAGCTCGACATAGGCCTCGCTTTGTCTCCTAATGGGGACGTGCTTTCCATGGGAGACGTTCGCCTACCTGAGGGCAATGTCTCTCAATCCTCGCCATTCACCCCCCTTACCCCGGCTCCCCGCTCACCTCAGGAGTCTCAGCCTCAGCCAACAATGACTTCCTCGCCGCAGCCCGCTGGCTCTGACGTCGCGTCTATCCCTTGCCTCAGCTGCAACTTGACCTTCCCGAGCACTGCTGCTCTTCGCAAGCACACCCGCCGTGCCCACCGCCCTCCCTCCTTCCCCTGCCCGCTTCCTCACTGCGGTAAAGGCCACCTCGACGCGAGGGCCCTTGCTCGGCACCTGTGGGCGAAGCACCGAGAGTATGCTGAGCAAGCGGGGACGCCATCGGAGAGGGTCAAGTGCAAGTTCTGCGAGTATGAGGGGCGGACGGATAACGTCGCGAGGCATATGAAGAGGCACAGTGGGGGAAAGTAAATAGGTGCATGGCTATGGGGAGGGACTAGAACGGAGTTCGAGATAGAAACGGGATGAGAAGCGGGATGGTGCAAGTTTTCTTTGGAGTGTATATTGCATGTAGCGATTCGGCGTTTTGTTTTTTGGGTTTTGGCCAAGTATACGGGTTTTGAGCGATTTTGGGTTATGTAGTTCATCCTGGGTAAGGTAGTTAATACACAATGATTCCCCAAGCAATTGAACTTCGTTTTGGAGGAGATTGCCACTTTGTAGACATGCTGTGTCTCTAGAATCCGGTTACTGGAGAAAGTTGATGTCCAAGATAGGTAATAATGTCCTCTTGCACAATCCTGTTGTCCTGGAAATCGTCAGGATACAGCTCACAGCCCAACAATGACGGCCAGCTCGTGGTGGAAATAAGCAAAAAATTCCGCAAAAGAGAAGCTTCCCCGCCGGGAATTGAACCCGGGTCTCAGGCGTGACAAGCCTGCATACTAACCACTATACTACGGAGAACTTTTATTAGTTTTGGAATAACTCTTAGAGCCTAATCCTATAAGAGGCCGTCTAACGGAACCGAATTGCGAGGCAGTGCATCCCCTGAACTCTTGAAATGCCTGGGGCGCAAAAATTCATCCGATTGCTGCCATCAATGTTTTTGGCAGCGACTTCATTGGCGATAAACATATATCTTCACATGAGAGATGATGTGCACAAATCCACTGCGTCTTTCTCGATGAAACAAAAATTTGCTTGGGGTATTGGAGAAGGACAACTCACTCCCAGGGCAACTTTGCCGGCCAGATCCTGATACGCAACAGTCGAGACACCATATGATGACCAGTCACACAACCAAAAAAAAAGAAAAAAAAGAAAAAGAAAAAAAAGAAAAAAAAAATAAGTTCTCGATCGGCTATATACCCAACCCGTCAATGACATTCAAGACTTTGTTACATACAAAAGTCGCTATCCTAAATACAGCTTTGCTCACTCCTCCTGCGTGGCCTTCATGAGCCCACGAGAGCATGACGCTCACTACCTAGCTACGTACTTATAACCTACTTATAACCTACTTATAACCCTTACTCCTCACTTCCTCAAAGCCAAGATTCTCTCCGCCGCCTTCTCCGCAGCGATAACGATCATTGCCGACGGGTTGCCTGTCGACATGCCTGGGAAGATAGACGCGTCCACGACGAACAGATTCTCCGTGCCGTAGACCTTGGTGTCGAGATCTACCACGGCTGTGCCGTTTGGCTGGCGACCGTCGTCGGGCCCGAGCTTGGCCGTGCCCATCCAGTGGTTGGAGCGGCGGTTTGCAGGGGCGACGAGGAGCTGTTGGGTGTTAGTTTCGGTTTCATGGTGATGAGATAAGAGTGAGATGGGAGAGGGGGGGATGGGGGAGAGGACGTACGCTATCGAACCAACCCTCGATTGTCTGTCCCTTGGGAGGCAAGACGAAGGTAATGTTCGAGATAACGCTCAGAGAGTCAACCAGGCTCTTTATGCCTGCGATGACGGCCTCGCGGTCGCCTGCGTTGTGCAGGTAGGGATGCTCGGCGACAGTGGTCACCAGTGCAGGGGTGATAGTCATGCGACCGCGGGAGACAACGCCGCGGCCGAGGTACAGGCTAAGGGTCATTGCAGCTGGGGGCGTGTTAGTTCAGCGAGATGGAGGAAGAGCTGAGCAGAGGAGAATAAAGGTGGCTTACTCGTTGAGTTCGTGAAGCGCATGTCACCCTCGACACGAGCCGTCCACTGGAACTGGCGGACTTTTCCGTCGGACGGGGTAATCTCTTCCCAGATCTGGACAAGTCAGCAACGCCAATCTCTTTACAACCCAGCTACAGGAATAACGCACCATAGGGCCAATGTTGGGCGCAGCCTGAGCGAGGATACCTGACCTCCTGTCAAGGTATGCCGTCCTGTCGTCCTCCGGCGGCTCATACCAGGCCTTATAGAAGTCATAGAACACGACATTGGGGTGCTCGATGATCAGGTCAGTGTTGAGATGGTCAATCAGGTTGTACCCGACCGGCAGGTTGATCCACTCGCTGCGATCGATGAAGGTCTCGCCGTCCTTGGAGCTGGCGACGATCTCGAGCTGGTCCTGGGGGCCGATACCGCCTGTGAGAGTCAGCCTCTAATCTCAAGCATGCTTCAACTCAACAAACTTACTCCTCAGCAACAACTTCGCCGACCCAAACGCTCCAGCTGAGAAGATAACACCTCCACCAGGGTTCAACTTGACCGTTCCATTAAACCCGCCGTCAGTCACACACTCCAACTCAACACCCGTCACCGTACCGCCCGTCCTGAGCGCCCTCCTGACCCCGGTATTCGTCCACAACTTAAAGTTCTCCCGTCCATACGCGGAAACAAGGTACGTTGCCAGCGGCCCATCGCGCTCGCCATTGCGGAACATGTAATGCGTATGGGCAAACGTGCGGTTCTTCTTGTCGGGCACCTCGTTCGCGACGACCTCGGTCCAGCCAGAGGCGCGCAGGCCACTGGCGAGCACGTCGTAGCCTTCTTGTCGGTAGAGCTTGCCGTCGGCCGAGGGATGCCACGAGCCGGGGATGCGCTGGAAGACGCGTTCTGTGGCGGCTTCCAAATCGGAGGATTTCCAGCCTTCGGGGAAATTCTCGTCCCAGTCTTTCTTGGGGGGCTGGGGAGAGTCAACGCGTCTGCTCTGGCCAAGTCATTGTCTCGGGTGAGCTTACCTTCCACCAGAGACCCGCGTTCACAGCGACACCGCCGCCCAGCACGCAGCCGGCCATCTGGTCAGTGTCTGTACAGGCAATGCCGGCCGAGTCGATCCAGATCTGGTTGCAAAGACCAGGGACGTCGAAGCGGGTGAGATTGGTCTCCTCAAGCCATTCGGGCTTCATGGTACCGTTCCAGCGGCCAGTAGACGGAGGACCCTTCTCGATCAGCAGGACCTTGTGCCCTGCTTCGCTCAGCTTGTCGGCAACAGGGATGCCGCCGGCGCCGGCACCGACGACGATATAGTCGAATGTCTCCTCGGGAGCAGGGACGCATGTCGGCTCGGCAGGGCCAGTGCTGAGGATGGTTAGTATTTGGGCAACTGGACGAGAAGTCCTTCGTACTTACCCCTCGCAGGTAGTCTCAGGGGTATTAAACGCCCACGCGGTCCACTGCTTGTACGTTCTCGACTCCACGACCACATCCTCCAGCCCGAATCCCCAAATCTCAAAACCATTATCATGGAATCCGAACGTTGCCGTATCAGGGCAAGTCGGACCCTGCACGCCGCCCTTGCTAGCCGCACGGCCAAGAGTCAGGAACCCCTTGGCGGTCGACGTATTGCCTTTGGCGCCCTCATAGTCCCAGAAGAAACAGTTCTGGCAGCGGTATAGAAGCTCGAAGCTGTCCTCGGTGATATTGGACGCGATCTGCGTCAGTTTGGCGTCACCTGTGTACACGTTGGGCAGAGTGTAGCCCGTGGCGTAGCGGAACGATGTATAGACGGTTCCGTTGAAGGGCCATGTCACCAGCAGCAGGGAATGGGTCATCTGGCCGCTGTTGCCGTGGGAGATGCCACAGTAACCGGGGCCAGTGGTGCTGGGGGGGATCTTGCAACGCTGTGAACTTGTCAATAGGTGTCATTGCATATTTTGCTGCCGTTGGACTTACGATGAGGCCGAGGTACTCGTTGGCATCCTTCTCCAGGGCGCTCTCCGGAAGAGTCATGCCAAAGGTGAAGCCCCCATCTTGTGAGGTCCACGTCTTGAACCTGATCCCGGTTTCGCTATGGGCGTAAGTGCCCTCAGTCATGTCGGCGGCGCATTGCTGCAAATCTGTTGTGGTGTCAGCACCTTTCGGCAACTTCCACGATCCCCTGGCAACTTACACAGCGACGCCGCGAGGGCAGTCGCCCCGATGCGGCCGAAGAACTTCATTTTGCCAAGTACAGGAGCTCGCAGGACTGTGCCAAACTCAAGCGCCCAAGAAGACGAGCACCTGACAGAGATGAACCATCATCAAGAGAAATACTCTGGGTTTAATAACCCCCTGGATAGGCCAGGTAAGGCTGTTTCCAAGGCCCTTTCCTTCATGTTCTCCGCATCCAAACATACGAGGAAACGGAGACAGTCTCCGGATCATTGGAAATGGACAGTCACCGATAGGATGGATTCTACGGGAATAATAACACCCTACTTGGGGTAGATGGAGAGGCAGGACGGAGATTTATTGCGGTGCATGTGGGAGTTAAAGGGTTCGCCCATCAGCAATATGCGCTCCGCATGCCGCTTCATATAATGAAGGGATGCTGGAAGATTTGGAGAGTGGCAACGCGGCCTGCGCGGTGGAGCTTCCCCAGCTTTTTTCCAGCTGGCACCAACGGTTGAAACAGGCACGGCATGACGGACCCAGGGGATCATAGGCCCCCTCGAGCGGAGGTGAGCGCCGATGCGGGAGTTGAGCGAAGCTTGGCAGGCCAATACCGCGGGGTATTGACATGCTGCCATCTCAAGGGTTGTGGACGAACGCCAACAGCCGAAGTCATGAGCCCATGTCGATGCCATCAACCGGCGGCGGCTAACGATAAGCAATTCGTGAAACCGGGGGAGATCTGTCGATCTCCTGCAGCTCCATAGCGGCCGAATGCAACTTTGGGGCGAGATCGATCAGGCGCGGAGTTGATCGCATTCCCGGTTTTCAGCAGGCTAAGACGGACATTGTGAGTGCTTGAGTGCACCAAGTGACGATCCGCTTGCCCCCAAACCATCCTTCGCAGGTCAAGAAGGAGTCAGGATGATGGATGATGGCCGAGCCAACGGCCAAAGAACGAGCAGGATTGGGGCACGCCAGTGCGGATGGCATGGTGATAGACAGCACTGCGGCAGAAATTGCGGGGTCCTACAGATGTGAAGTCACCCGGTTCCAGAAGAAATCCCGTTGGCCAGGGAATTTGCCTTGATAATTCACCACACACTCTGGATAAAATCGAGCAACGAACGTCCGGTTCATTGGGTCCAGGCAATTGACGAACTTGCGCTTTACTGCTGAAAACTTCTCTGTTAACCATTCCCTCGTCAATCAGTCACCTCTCAAGCACGAGACATTGTGGCAGATACTCTCATTCCCCTTCTACAATTAGGCTATACCAATATCTCTCGTGTTAGGTAACATCCCGGTCCGAAGGGCCATGCTAGCTGAATCACTAGGTCAAACAAAAAGCGGTGCAGACCGCAAACAGTATTGTAACAGCCCGCTGCCGTTGACTGCATGTGCAAAATCATAATCAATGTGATCTAGATTATCTCATTGCCGTTCCTTAGCTGTGCCATTCGTCCCTCGATCTATGCATTTTCACCGTGCCTTAGGCTTATGTCCATTGCTCTGCGCTGACTCGGTATCTCTTGTCCTAGAGAGGCATGGCACTGGCATGGATGGAAGAGACAGTGATCTATCCACGAGTATCCCATGGCCATGCTGGCAGAGGGCCAGATAACCGGCCATAAACAAGCAACCCGACTCTCTATGCACTGCAAACACCAAATCAAAGCCAAAAGCCAAAGCCAAGCGAAATGGCTCTGAAAAGCCCTGAAAATCCCAAAGCACTGCAAGGGTGTTTCAGTACGCAAAGACATGAAGGAAGGGCAGGTGTGCATTTGGGCTAAGAAGAAAGGAAGTCCCTCCTTTCTACAACTCCTTCTCGTGTTGAATCCCCTCAACATACGTAGATACCGTCATGGAAGGATTGGGGGCGATGGACTCCGCGGCGATCTTCAAAAGACCTGGGTCTCTACGGAGCTTATTCACGAGCTGCTGTAGTACCGCATAGTCTATAAGAAACCGTCAGTCAGCATATAATGGCAATGGATTTATAGGAACAATACGTACCATCCTTTACGCCCTGAAGCCCGCAGCAGAGGTTCTGTGGTAGCTGTCACTTCCAGTGTACCGATGTTGATATGTTCAATATATTGGCTATTGGGGAGCACTGAGAAACCCCATCCTTGGCTGATGATAATAATGGATTCGTGAGTAACGGCCCCGTAGCGAGGTGGACAGTAGCCGGTGTAGTCGTCACAAACAATGAGCCAGCGGTGACCTGGTTGTTAGAGCCATTTTAGCGTTCAATCCTATTGCGAAGGATGTCAGTTATCTTGCTGCTAGTCACGAGATGATGTAGCCATAAAGGGTGAACAAGTACCTAGCTAAAAGCATACCGAACTGAATCTCCGGAGCAAGAACCTGAAGGTGTATGTACAACCTGGCTTTCATGTCAGGATGGTGCCGTAATTTTGTGCCAAGGGATAAGCGGGCCTGATCACGGAGTTCCACGCGGAAGTCGTAGCCCCAAATTTTCAACCTCCCAAATTTATTAAGAGCTCTCTGGAAGATTTTCGGATCTCTCAAGAGTTGAGCTTCGCCACCTGTCTTTTAGTGGCTAGAGTTTCGAAGTTTGGAGCGCAAGCAATAACCTTCGGTATCTATCCACACACCTGCTGAACAGATCACAAAATTCTAAGTCATTTTCTTCCACGTCAATATACTGCTCCCATTTCATTGACATAGAAGTTTCATCATCACCGGGGTTGGAATCATCACTGTCCCGATCAGGTGCTGGAGAAGACCTCTCCTCTGGGAAGCAGCTCTCTCCCGAATTAATGGTGCTATGTAGGAAGGCTGATGTATCCATGGCGTGGGCTACGAGCCATCGTCTAAACTGCTAAAGCAGCGCTACAAGAAACCGTAAACTAGGGAATAGATTTGCGCATGTATGCAAGCATATGAAGTTCTCAAATCCGACATAGTTCTTCATGTTGCAAAAGGGGCGGGGGTCCTGCTTATGCAGAGGCGTGCTATTTGGTGAAGTTTGCGGAAAGTCATCAACTCTTGCTTATCAAAGGTGAGTTCCCTCTCCTGCGAATGTGGAAAGCAAACCGCGCCTTGCCGACAAAGAGCATGCGTACCAGCTGACACTTGGAAGCATGGTGAGTACAGGGGACATTGGATTTTGCCCCTTGACTATCAAGATGCCGCGCTTCCTGGTCTCTTAAAAACCCCTTGACTGGTTCCAAGTTCCAAAGTGCATCTTAGGAGAATCTCTTGAGATAGTAGAAGCGGGGTATGGCCTGAGGAGAGCAATTATGATTATAAGCGGGATTAACGGTCCTGCCGTGCCCGCCCAGAAATGCGTGGGTGGTGGCAAGCCAACAAACCCCCTCGGCCCTTTGGAACGGGCACTCGGCCAAACCCTTCCTCGAAAGGTTCTCCCGGCAATGCCTTTCCCGCTGGCTGGCGGAGGCCTCGGGGCACGGCGGCTTCCTGGAGTACCACGTGCGGTAGGCTGGACCCGAGGGCCTTCTGGTCCTCCTTCCAACTGTTCAAGGCCAGGGC